>WNGS01057596.1:0-26418 GCA_020271785.1 Procambarus virginalis
GAAGAGTGGCCTGCAACACCAACACCATCTCCTCATTTAGTTCATGCTCCAGACATAAGATGACACTGGTCCTGTGTATCCTGCTGCTGACCCATCAACACCTGGCCCGTCGGGTGTGAGGCGCCCTCTTTCACGTCTACACCTCGTGCTGAAGCCGACCATGAATCTGATGAAGATATTTTCATCTGCTACACTGTTGTTTGAAGACAATGGAGAGCGACGATTCAGACTGTAGTGTACAACCAACACAGAGACAACAGGGACGTGTTGTTTTATCAGAGACTCGCCTGAACTACAAATTGAAGCATAAACTTGTAAAACTCCCCAAACGTCGCAGGTGTCAAGTGTGTTCAAAGTCGGGTATTAGGAAGGAAACTAGTATAGCATGCAAGACATGCGATGTTTCCACTTTGTGTCATACCGTGTTACACCACTTATCACAGGAAAAGGGTGTATTGGGTGGACAAGAAGTAACCACCAGCACCAGCTTCACTCCACCTACGAACATCTGTTGAGCAACTTCAGGAATCGGTTCCTGAAGGAGGTGGAGTGAGAGAAAACGCTCAACTTATTTTTCTACAATCGTCTTTCCTTTGGTAAGTACACATAATTGTCCTAGGTTGTGTAGTATTGTAGTCTATTTTCTTAGGAATATTTTGATACCTAAATGACAACTGTAGCACGAAAACTAAAGTATACACGAAACACCAGAAACTTTTTTGTGGGTGTTGCGGGTGTGAGTTGGAGTATCCAGAGCGGGTTCCGGTTGTGTGGTTTTGGCCGTCTCTACAGCTGTGAATTCCCAAAAATTGTACTTGATAGGCATATGTCTGTGTAGGGAATTTTATTCCGAACACTATACAAAAAAAAACGGTGTGAAACAAGTATAAACTTGAAAAACATGAACAAAGTAAAAACTTTTTACGTTCACGGTACAAACATGCGTAAGATTTTATTCGCCGCAAATTTATTTGACGCTCTGTTGACCAATTCTACCCATGTTCTTATAGAACTTTCTATTGCGAACACATTGCTATAAAAATGAAATACGTAGCTCCAGAAATAATGTCAGAACAGTGAAATAGTATAAAACTTTCAAAGCGCTGCATCACAACAGTGTCGTCGCTGCTGAAATCACGGCTAACGCTTCGGCTACTTCCCACACTCGTGCAGGTCACCCCGTATCATAATTATACATTGATAGGCATATGTCTGGGTGGGGAATTTTATTGCGAGTTCAGTGATATCAAAATCAATGCTGTAGGATCACTGTGGAGCTGGCAACAAACGAAAAAGTATGAACATTTACTTCCTGTTTGGGTGTCACGGCAAGTCATCTTCGTGTTTATTTATTTCGTGGTGGGATAGCAAATGCTTTGGTGACATTTTATGCATATGATCTTGTAGAGAATTTTATTGCCAACACATTGATACCAAAATGAAATACGTAGCTCGAGAATTGATGTTAGGAGCGTGAAAAGTTTATACACTTTTTTTCTTTACACTTGAGCGCCCAGAACGCCGCGCGCGCAATGTGCTTTCTTTTTCCCTGAGTGCCGCGCGCGCGAAAGTGTTAATGCACAAAAAAAATAATCACAACATTTTTTTAGTAAATTCTAATGCACTTAACATTCACACTGCCCTAAGTTATTTTGTTCTACTCCAGGTGCAGAAAACAAAACAAATTTACTTGGTAGAAAATCATGCAACAAATACTGCATGCTAAATTACACTACGTATACTGTACCTGTATAACACAACTTTTGTTCCTTTGTAATGTTATTTTCTAGTTACTTATGCCTCCAAAGTATAGAAAATGATTATTCCTCCTCTCAAACTTTGCTTTGTCCTTTGCCTTGCACAATTTCTCATAGCTCTAGGTAAGGAGTCAGTACCCTTCAAGTAACCTTCAAGACATCTTACCTAAGCTGTCTAAGGAAAAGACCAAAACAACTTTGAAGGGCATAATAGCCATTTTCTATACTTTGAAGGTATGTATAAACAATGAGAAAATAATACTTACTATCAAGGACAAACAAAATTGTCACTGCTAGTACTGTATTTTACAGGCAGTATCTTCTTGAGATGATTTCGGGGCTTAGCGTCCCCGTGGCCCAGTCCTCGACCAGGCCTCCTTTTTGTTACACCCCCCCCCCCCAGGAAGCAGCCCATAGCAGCTGATCAACTCTCAGGTACCTATTTACTGCTAGGTAACAGGGGGCATCAGGGTGAATGAAATATTTGCCCATTTGTCTCCGCCTCCACGGGGATCGAACCAGTACCTCAGGACTACGAATCCGAAGCGCTGTCCACCCAGCTGTCAGGCGCCAGTAGTGTGGTTGCAGTGCCATTGTGAAAGTAGGATAATTATCAGACGAGAGTAATAAGCCAGTACAATATGACCATATAGCATTGAAAAGGGATATGAGGACAATGAGGTCGCATAAGAGGAAGAGAGAAAGAAATGGTACCAAACCATTTGGACTATTGGAAATCAAGTGTCGACCCTGCAGATACAAGGTAAGATCACTATACCAACTAGTCCAAGTGGAAGGACACTGTAAAGCTGAAGAATAATAAGCAAGGAGCTAGTGGTGTTTGGCTAGTAATGAGTGAGGTCGGAATATGCCAGGCAGCGTATACTGTATCCTTGGATCTGTTTTCATTGGTTTTACTGTACAGTTCATATGAAGCATATGGATGTACAATATAAAGTATTCAAGAGGTAACCGTTTGTGAGCAATCCATAGCTAGGCTAATGAAGATTCTCATTTCCTATTTTGTTGAAATAATTAAGGCCATGGAGATAAATGTTTGATAACATAATTTATTGTAAGTGCTATATAAATTACTATAGTATTAGTAAATAAGTAAATTTATTCAGGAAAGTACATACATAGTTGATTTACAAACATAATATTGGATTTATAGATAGAGCTAGTACATACAATACCTAAAGCCACTAGTACGCATAGCGTTTCAGCAAGGTGAGGGGAGAAAAAACACTTAGACTAAAACTTAATAGTAATTGAGCATAAAGTATAAATTGCACTGAAAAAAATGAAAGATAAAAAAAGAGGGAAACATGGTAGAAAATAGCCAATATACAAGTTGTTCAACAAACAGCATTGTTTAAAAATAGTAAGATTAGAGTTGACATTTAGGAGTAAGGTAGGTTACAGGGAGTTAATTAGGTAGTACTTAGTTTTCATCTTAAACTGGTTGAGAGACGTACAGCCTTTGACATGATTGGGAAGGTCATTCCACATTCTGGGTCCCTTGATTTGTAGAGCATTTCTAGTTTGATTAAGTCGTACTCTTGGAATATCAAATAGGTATTTGTTTCTGGTGTGGTGCCCATTGGTTCTACTCAAGTAAGGTTCAAGTAAGATCACAAGTCCAGATCACAAGAAAGGTATTGGGTGACCAAATTAGTGATTGGAGTGGCTTAGTGAGCATAACCAAGCAAATATAGTATCACTCAGTAAAAGGATAGAATGGATTAAGAAAACCTTCAAATCCTAGGATTCCACCACAATGATCATACTATTCAAATCACTTGTGCTGTCCCACTATGAGTACTGCTTAGTACTGGTATTCACTTCCCCTTTCAAAGCAGGGATGATTGGCGAAATATTTTAAAGTGGGAGAGATTGCTGATATATTTTGGAGCACAAGAGACTGCTGAAATAGAGGAAATACAGAAAACACACGCCATGCAGAGAGACAATAAATCACCTAAATTATTAGGACAAATGTGACAAAGCCAAGGAGCTGGGATATGGGGACAGAGAGAAGAAATGATGCCCAAATATTTGGACCACCAGAGATCAAACACTGACCTTGTAAGAAGTCAGTCATGGACTGTCCTGCCCAAGTGGATGGGCATAGTTAGCTACAGACGAAAGCCAAACTTCCATCTCATGTTCTGGTTATTTTTCTCAGGACATGGTCGAGTAGGACCAACCAAGCGTGCTGTACATTACTCTCATGGCTGTATGTCCTTCAAATGTCTAGCAACTGTAATTTGCTATCACATGAAAATTCCTGGTTCAACCTTAACAACAAGCAGATATCTGGATACCTTGCTCCACAGAGGGGCCGCCAGAACAAGTGACAGGCTTTCACACATTGGGTCTTGATACTGCTGTCAGGCACTGCTATTCAAGTCTGACTCATTATGATGCCTGGTGTACACATATTGCCTGGAGTCACAGGGAAGTTGGGATTTTCTTTTTTTAAGTTTTCTGGCGAGATCTTCAAACGGGGGTGACAAAGTTTGGCACGAGCTTGGTTGAGGGGTGGTGGGTTGTTTGAAGGGTTTTGGTGGCCTCCTGATGTGCTCCTGATGGGCTCCTGATGGGCTCCTGATGGACTCCTGATGTGCTCCTGATGGGCTCCTGATGGGCTCCTGATGGGCTCCTGATGGGCTCCTGATGGGCTCCTGATGGGCTCCTGATGGGCTCCTGATGGGCTCCTGATGGGCGCCTGATGGGCGCCTGATGTGCTCTTGATATGCTCCTGATGGGCGCCTGATGTGCTCTTGATATGCTCCTGATGGGCGCCTGATGTGCTCCTGATGGCATCCTGATGGCCTCCTGATGGGCTCCTGATGGGCTCCTGATGTGCTCCTGATGTGCTCCTGATGGGCTCCTGATGGGCTCCTGATGGGCTCCTGATGGGCTCCTGATGGGCTCCTGATGGGCTCCTGATGGGCTCCTGATGTGCTCCTGATGTGCTCCTGATGGGCTGTCGGGGTTTCGTGGGCAGATTTCAATTATAATTTCATCTTTATAGTTTTCAACCTAGTGCTTGAAACTTGTACTGTATCTAGTGCTACTCAATTCCCCAAAATATGTACCTATGCCATACAACTTTACCACTGTAATCACTGTTGTTTTCTTATATCATGTTATACACACAGTTTGCTCCATAGCAAAAGCAAACTGTGTGTATAACATGATATTATTTCGGTAATATCCAACTATAGATATCTAGTAATAATATCTAGTAATAATATATCTTTGAATAATCCTCAAATTATGCTAAAATGTACCTGCAGATAACCTTTAAATTTACTTTAATGTACCTACTTTTTTTCTGTCAAATTTCTTATACAATGTATTTTTTTGTTGTTTTCTTACAATGAATCTTTATACTTTCTTACAATGTATCTGTAAACATCTTTTTAATTTTGCTTGAAATTACCTTCTTAAAATTATACGTCAGATTAAGCATCTCCCCGAAACGCTATGCGTGCTTGTGGCTTTACAAGAATGTAAAACTTCAATTCTCTGTATTCTCATAAACCCAATGTTCTTTGTGTGGGGTGGGAGCCAGTACCTGCCTGCCTCAGCCACTCCCCAAACACCTGCCCACCAGTATCTGTATTCACCGCAAAGCACATTTGTTCCCATCGACGGGAGACACGAACATGGCCATAAGGCTTTGCATTTTACCCTTCAAGGGAGCGCCGGGGCAGTGCCATCACGGCCCTACATCAATAACAACTGCTTCTTACAAGGCCCTATCAATCTTTAATTATATTTTATACACAAGAGCTCAAGAGAAACCTTAAAACTAGAGTCTGAAATGGATTACATCCGAAAATTAAGGAGCAAAAGAGCACATTAAAGAAGATATTGACCACTAACACTATTTTCTCCTGGACTACAAGAACAATACATACAGATCAATACTGTCTCGCTGCTCCACAAACTTTGTATAACCTGGTCACCATATTTGCTGTAGTATATAATGAGTTGTTGAGGCGCACACGGCTGAATACAATGAGCCTAGACACACACACACACACTGTCTCCCCCCATACAACCCTTTGACCTTTTATGGTGACGCTTCGACACGGTCAACCTCGTCAATACTGCACTTACCCTGACACATTATGTACAGTCTTAGAGGTGGCGGGGGCCAGAAGAGGTGTGAGGGCCCGCAAGTGAGGGGCCAGAAGAGGCGTGAGGGCCCGCTAGAGGGCCCCAAGAGGTCACGGGTGCACCAGTCCCTGCAGCAGTAGCCACCACTAAGAGTTCGCGTCACACACCTTCCTTACTCACACAGCGCCGCCGCCGCTGCTCATCTCAAACACGCGCGCCCGCACTCAAAATCCCAGGCTGCGCTAGACTTCCTGGTGATCGTAAGCGCCTGCGGGTATTCAATCCACCGAACTGGGTCATATTTGCGGTCAACTTTCCCTGTGAAGCAGCGCCATGTTTGTTATGGTCGGACGCCGCTGTCTGGCCGCCCTGGCCCACCCCAACCCTCTCTCCCGCAGTACTTCCACCGCTCCTCAACACTTCGCTCCTCACCCCAAATCTTTATCCCATTATATTCCTTATTATACCCTGAATATTGTTTTGATTTATGGCGCCTGATCTATCGTTTTGGGTATTTTAAGTCTGTGTTGTATTGTAGGGAAATATTCATGTGGTGAGTGTGTGGAGGGAGGTTGTAATGCGAGGTGAGCGATACATTGTGGGAGCCACAGTGTGGTGAGGCTCCCTTTAACGACGAGCGCCCCACCCTCGCTGCATCTTAGAAAACGGGAACCGATCAATAATCCAGGTCTCCTCTACATTATAGTTCACTAACACAAGTCTCTCTATAATGATAAGATGTTGTCTCGTCGTATCATTAGTGCTAGTGTATTCTAGTTCTACTCGGCTATTTTATGAGTTTCACGGGGAAAAATGTCCCGGTAAGCGTCGGTCACACTATTAATTTTCAGACAGACAGGGCCTAGACCTGTGATGAAAATGCCAAGTAAAGGAGATGTGGCCAGGTAGGCCTCCATGTGCCTCCCTGCCCACACTCCTATACACGTTCAGGAACAAAATAAATGTGTTTGGGCGATATATAATTGTGGCATGTCGTTCAGTCCTATATGTGCAAATAACAATAAATGATTAACAAAATAGAAAAGGTTTGTCGAAATTTACCGGAGTGTGGTCTATATATAGCCTATGGACGGGAATATACTCCGAGATGTGCACTCATCTTCTCGGTGTACATATACTGAGTTTACTTTAGTCCTGGACTGTACAGGACTGAAGTATATATCTGCTCCATTGTTGTCTGTACGCTGTTAAGCTTGTCTTAAAACCCCTCCAATATACAGATGAGGGGTTGATAAGTAGCCGCAAGCCCAAACGCTACATCTAAATCTATAAGAGAGAATGTCTGTTTGTCGGTCCAAGGTTGGAGGCCAGACGCTTAGGGCTAGCCTCATCCAACTTTGCAGGGGAAAGGGTCTGGGGCACATGACGGACATAGGCTAGCTAGGGTCGGTCCTATTATTTATTTATAATAATAATAATATTATTACTATTATCATTTTATTTAGGAAAAGTACATACATAGATGCAGTTACAAACATTCTGATTGATTTATAGATAGATGGCTATCTACGGTGATCTTTATTCTACTTCAAATTGTTTCTATTTTTTGTGTACTTACATTTATTGTTGTGTTTTGCTATAATTACTTTCTATTTACAGCAGATTTAGTATTTAACTGTTCCTGTAATTGCTTGTCTTATTGCATCGTGACATTATTGCATCTATATGCATTAAAAAAAATAAAAAATTCAAATGTTTATTTATATAAAGTACATACATACATACAAGGGGTGATACAAATATTAATGAATTTAGAGATGGAGCTACTACATAAAATGCATAAAGCCACTGTTACGCAAAGCGTTTCGGGCAGGAAAAACACTAAAGACTAAAATTTAATACTAATTGAGATTAAAGTATAAAATGTGTTGAGAAAATACAAAAATAAAAGAAGGGGGGAACATGGCAGAAAACAGCAAAAATACAATTAGGTCGACAAACAGCACTGTTCACAAATAACAGACATGGGTTGACATTATAGGGGTAATTAAGGTAGGTTACAGGGAGTTAATTAGGTAGTGCTTAGTTTTTATCTTAAACTGGTTGAGAGAGGTACAGTCTTTAACATGATTGGGAAGGTCATTCTACGGGTTGTAACAGAACCCATGAGCACCACACCAGAAATAAATACAGTTTGGATAT
Organism: Procambarus virginalis; assembly: GCA_020271785.1. Lineage (NCBI taxonomy): Eukaryota > Metazoa > Arthropoda > Malacostraca > Decapoda > Cambaridae > Procambarus > Procambarus virginalis. Next base: position 8,055 of record WNGS01057596.1, read on the forward strand.
TCCAAGAGTACGACTTAATCAAACTAGAAATGCTCTACAAATCAAGGGACCCAGAATGTGGAATGACCTCCCCAACCATGTTAAAGACTGTACCTCTCTCAACCAGTTTAAGATAAAAACGAAGCACTACCTAATAAATTCCCTGTAACCTACCTTACTCCTCTATTGTCAACCCATGTCTGTATTTTTAAACAACGAAACAGTTGTACGAATTCCTGTTCTAAAGTGACCTCCCCATTTTTAATCCTTTTGTACCAAGCTCTCATTTTACCTATAAGGTTCTTCAAATTCTTTGTTATCCACTTTGGGTCATTAGTAATCGATCTATTCAATTTGTGTGGTATACTACGTTCCTGTGCTTTGTTTAGAATATTCTTAAATAAGTTATATTGAATCCACATCGACATCCCCATTTACATCACCTCTCACTGGGTTCATGTCTCGCTCCAAGACCGGCCCACACCCTATACCCAAGACTTTCCAATCAATTTGACCCAAAAAATTTCTTATGCTATTAAAATCAGCTTTTCGAAAATCTGGCACTTTAACAGAATTTTCTCCTACAGGTCTATTGCATTCTATGCTAAATCTGATTTCTTTGTGATCACTGTTCCCTAGCTCACTCCCTATTTCGATGTCATTAATTTGTGTTTCCCTGTTAGTTAACACTAAATCTAAAATATTATTTTCCCGTGTTGGTTCCTTAATGTGTTGCGTAAGAAAGCAATCGTCAATTAATTCTAGAAAATCTTCTGCTTCACTATTCCCTGTTTTGTTCACCAGTTTATTCCACTAAAATTAAAGTCACCCATGACATAAATACTGTTAGATCTAGATGCCTAGATATTTCATCATAGATAAATATAAATAAATATAAATTTAAATATGTTTATTCAGGTAAGGTACATACATACAAGTGATGTTACATTAATGGATCGAATTATAGATGGAGCTAGTACATACAATGCCTAAAGCCACAATTACGCAATGCGTTTCGGGCAGGAAGAACATTAATATCTAGAACTTAATACTAATTGAGCATAAACAATAAAATGTGTTGAGAACAAATACAAATGAAGATAAAAAAGGGGGAACATGACTGAAAAAGCAGCACAAATACAAAAGGTTGACAAACAGTGTTGATTAAAAAAATAACAGACATGGGTTGACAATAGAGGGGTAAGGTAGGTTACAGGGAATTTATTAGGTAGTGTTTAGTTTTAATCTTAAACTGGTTGAGAGAGGTACAGTCTTTAACATGGTTGGGAAGGTCATTCCACATTCTGGGTCCCTTGATTGTAGAGCATTTCTAGTTTGATTAAGCCGTACTCTTGGAATATCAAAACTGTATTATTTCTGGGGTGGTGCTCATGGGTTCTGTTACAACCTTCAATGAAGCTTTTGAGTTCAGGATTGGCATTACAGTTCAGCGTTTTATATATGTATGATACACATGAGAGAATGTGCATGACTTAATATCTAACATATTCAGAGATTTGAGTAGGGGTACCGAGTGATGTCTGGGACCAGAGTTGGATATTGTCCTAATAGCAGCTTTGTGTTGAGTAATTAGAGGACGTAAATGATTTTGGGTAGTAGAACCCCAAGCACAAATACCATAGTTGAGATATGGATAGATGAGGGAGTAATAGAGAGTCACCAGGGCAGGTTGGGATACATATTATCTGATCTTAGAAAGAATGCCAACAGTTTTTAAACTTTTTTTGATATATTTAGAATGTGTCCCTGGAAATTCAGCTTGTGGTCAATGAGAACGCCAAGGAACTTGCCATCTAATTTGTTACAAATTTGGATATTGTTTATTTTGAGATTTATTTGATTAGAGGATTTATTGCCAAACAGAATATAGAAAGTTTTCTCAATGTAAGGGTGAGTTTGTTGGCAGTTAGCCAAAGATGGACTTTATTTAGCTCAGAATTTTCTGGGCATTTAGATGCTTTGCTTCCATTCTGTCTAAATTTGGTGGCCTATATATAACTCCTATTTAATATATTGCTTTTCGTTTAATTCTATCCAAATAGTTTCTGGGTGTGGCTCAGTTTTTGATTCCCTCTTTGAGACTTTGAGACCTAGCCTCAGAACACACCAGGTGTCTTGTACTAACGCTTCGATTAATAAATCCCAGTGTCCTATTTGCCTTATTACGAACATTCATGCATTGATCCTTTTGTTTTAAATTCTTACTAATCATAACCCCAGATCCCTTTCGCAATCCGACTTCGCAATCTCACACCATCTTGCTCGTATCTTGTAACTCTATCATCGTTACCTAGCCTCAGAACTTACATTTATCAGCATTAAACTGCATCTGCCAGTCCTTTGACCATTTCAAAACCCTATTTAGATCAACTGAAGAGATAGTGAGTTTTCTTCCGTATAATTTCCCTACCGATTTTTGTATCATCGGCAAATTTGCAAATGTTGCTACTCAAACCTGAATCTAAATCATTATATATATTATAAAACAACAGAGGTCCCTGGACAGAGCCTTGAGGTACTCCACTTACACATTTTCCCACTCTGACTTGACTCCATTTATACTAACTCTCTGCTTTCCTAATGATGTATTTCCATATTGTTCCCATTTTCTAAGATCATTTCTAGCTTAGATTTCTTATTGACATAAGAAATGCATTCAACCTGTTACCGAGCCAGTATTACCCAGGTCTTTCCTATATCTAAAACTTGTACAATTTATACACCTTGTTTCGTGTTCTGTCTTGTGTTGATGCTTTTAATACCCCATTAATATCCCCTTTGATATGTCAATTCATACACTTCTGCATCTCTATCAGTCACCCCTAATTCTTCACCTTGATAGCAAATTAAAATTTAAGCTTGTATTTCGCCAATACTTTGGCGAAACTGGCCGTACACTGAATGACAGACTTAAAGAACACAAGAGAAGTGTTAAGTCTGCAGACACTAATAATGCTCTCTTCTGCCATGTGAGGGATTCTAATCATCCCATTGATTGGTCTTCCTCCAAAATAATCTTTCCTGCCTCTACTCTTCACAGACGCCGTCTTGTAGAATCGGCTCTTATACACAATGTACCCAACATGAACTTGAGTCCTGGCTTTGTTGCTGTGGACTCTTCCCTTTCACAGTATTATACTCAAATGCTCTAATCTTTCTAACAAACGGACTTAAACATAAGCGTACCCCTTCCATTAACTTTCTTTCTCTTTCCTTTCTTTCTCTCTTCTCCCCTTTTTTCTGTTCATTGTCTTCTCTACGCTCCCTTGCTTTCCTCTGCTTATTCCTATTACCTTTCCTTCGGTGTGTTATAATGGGAGCTGCCTCGTATGGGCCAATAGGCTTCTGCAGTTCTCATTATTACTACTATCTCTGCACCTACTTTCCTCCTCACCTCTCTCTTGCCTATTTATTTCCCGTTCTCTACCTCCTCATCACAAGCGACTTGAGAATGGTCCAGGACGGACCGAAACGTCGTCGTCCCTTCAACTTCTAGTGTGTGGTCTGGTCAACATACTTCAGCCACGTTATTGTGACTCTTCGCCTACATACTAACTCTCTGTTTCCTTTGGTATAGCCATGCCCTTATCCAGCTTAATATAGCACCCCCAATACCATAAGCCTCTATCTTTTTAATCAGTCTTTCGTGTGGCACTGTGTCAAAAGCTTTGCTAAAGTCAAGGTACACAACATCACAATCCTTACCACTATCAACTGCCTCAACTATGCTAGAATAAAAAGATAACAAATTTGTTAAACATGAACGGCCATTTAAAAACCATGTTGCGACTCAATTATTAATTTATGTTTTTCAAGATGAAGACGAATTTTATTTGCAATTATAGATTCCAGTAACTTTCCCACAATAGACGTTAGGCTAATTGGTCGATAGTTTGACGCAAGTGATCTATCTCCTTTCTTAAAAACTGGTATCACATTAGCAACTTTCCAAAACTCTGGCACTCTGTCTGACCCTATTGATTTATTAAATATGGCAGACAGTGGGTCGCAAAGCTCCTCTTTGCATTCTTTAGGCACCCTGGCAAACACTTCATCCGGCCCTGGGGATTTGTTTGGTTTGAATTTTACTATTTGTTTAAGGACATCCTCCCTGGAAACTGCTAAACTAGTCAACCTGTCCTCGTCCCCACCCACATAGATTTGTTCGGCTGAAGGCATATTGTTAAGTTCCTCTTTAGTAAATACAGATATAAAATATTTATTAAAAATACTACTCATCTCTTCATCACTATCTGTTATTTGACCTGTCTCAGTTTTTAATGGACCTATCCTTTCCCTAATCTTTGTCCGGTATAATTGGAAAAACCCTTTAGGATTTGTTTTTGCTTGCTCTGCTATGCGAACTTCATAGTTTCTTTTTGCTTTCCTTATCTCTTTTTTAGTATTTCTAACCAGTTGTACGAATTCCTGTTCTAAACAGACTTCCCCATTCTTAATCCTTTTGTACCACGCTCTCTTTTTACCTATAAGGTTCTTCAGATCCTTTGTTATCCACTTTGGATCATTAGTATTCGATCTATTCAATTTATATGGTATACTACATTCCTCGGCTTTGGTTAGAATACATTAATAAAATATTAACTCCCTCCACACATTCTCTTGTGTCAACTACATTTACAAAACCCTGTTCTTAAATGCAAACCATGCTCTGAAACTCTCTCTGGACAGATGTAATAGGACCCATTATCACCACGCCAGAAATAAATATATCTTTGATATCCCAGGGTCAAACTTAATCTGTGTAAACACTCTATGCAAATTAAGGGACCTAGTCTATGGAACTCACTCCCTAGTGGAATTGAAAAGGTGTCAAACTCTTGCCTCATTTAAAAACAAAAACAAAAAGTACCTAATTTCATCTTCATAGTTTCCTACACTGAGCTTTAAATTTCCTCTGTATGTAGTGTTACCCTATTTCCCAATTTTATGTACTTAATCCAACAACTTTATCATTGTGTTCATTGCTGTCTTCTTTTATGTGCTAGCCATATGCTGTATTGTGCCTACCAATTTTTGTTAAACTACCATTCAAGCTGTCATTGCAATCAATCTGAGCTACTTATGTGCCTTAATATACCTACAATTTTCTTTCATCTTTTATTTTTTTCTTGCTATGTAACTTTATCATTTTTTATAAATTTTGCAAGTATTTACCTACTTAAAATTTCTTAGATTATATAAGGACCTGCCCGAGACTTTGCGCGTACTAGTGGCTTTACAAGAATGTAATTACTATGCTGTGTATCCTCACAATCTTAATGTACCTTCGAGTATATAAATAAATAAATAAATAAATAAGTAAATAAATAAATGTTACATTGCTCGAGTCGGTGACGACGCTCCACTCAGCTGGGAGTTAGTTTAGTTCATTTATTATGCACCCCATACCCATCTTGTGGGCGGTAGTGGAAAGGGTTACAGAGGCACATAATGGGCTCAAGGACTGAACCCCACAATCATTTAGCTAAGCAAGTTACAATCTTGATGAGCTAGTTACAAAATTCAATACAAGTCGTCACATCAACAATGGGTTCGAGATCGACCTCAAGTACAGGTTCTAAATTAAGCAACTGACATATGTGGAGAGCTAGTGTCACAATTTATATGTTTGTCCTGCACACCACCCCCCCATCCAGTGGGCAGCGGTGGATAGGTTACAATCACTCAGTTACTACCTACAGTTAGCAAACGGGGATATTTGGCTAAAATTTCTGGTAGCAGATTTATTTATTTATTTATTTATTTATTTATTATTTATTTATTTATTTATTTATTTATTCATATACAAGAAGGTACATTGGGAATGTGAGAATATAATAAATGGTAATTACAATCTTGTAAAGCCACTAGTACGCGCAGCGTTTCGGGCAGATCCTTAATCTAAGAAAATTTTAAATAGGTAAATACTAGCAAAATTTATAATAAAGAAATGATAACAGTTACATGGCAAGAAGAAGAAGAAAAAAAAAGATGAGAGAAAATTGTAGGTACAGTATATAAAGCACTTAGGTAGCTAAGATTGATTGCAATGAAAGCTTGAATGGTAGTTGACAAAATTGGTAGGCACAATACAGCAAATGGCTAGCAAATGGCAGATCATCTTCAATTAAATATTTACACATCGCTGGAACATTGGTTATAGAATTGTCTCTAAATTCACGTATCTTTCGCACTCCATCACATAGTGACGGAGGGTGTGCGAATAATTTTGTTGACACAGTTTACATTTGGTCAGGTCTACATCGGCAGATAATGAGAATTCCCAGAGATACTTGTAACCGAGTCTAAGCCGAGCAGCAGTAACATCTAGAAGTCTGCTGATTTTATTGGATGATCCATGATGTGTGGCTCCTCTTGCATGATAGTATGATGATAGATGGAATTACTGGTGTCAATTTCACTTTGCCTCAGATCTACAAGATCTTGTTGAAGTTCTCGGTGTACTGCTACTCTCAGATTGTTCATTGACAATCCAAGGTTACACTCAACGGCTCCTTTAAAGACAGTTTCTTTGGCTAACTTATCAGCTCTATCATGCATTCGGAGGCCAACATGAGATGGAGACCACATGAAATACTCTGTTACCATCCTTAATAATTTTGTTTATTGTGTGTCTAGCTTCGGACACGAGCATGTTACAGTTATGTCTTAAAGAGTGATTGCATTAACATAAGAACAAAGGCAACTGCAGAAGGCCTATTGGCCCATACGAGGCAGCTCCTATTTATAACCACCCAATCCCCTCATATACATGTCCAACCCAGCTTGAAACAATCGAGGGACCCCACCTCCACAATGTTACGCGGCAATTGGTTCCACAAATCAACAACCCTGTTACTGAACCAGTATTTACCCAAGTCTTTCCTAAATCTAAACTTATCCAATTTATACCCATTGTTTCGCGTTCTGTCCTGTGTTGATACTTTTAATACCCTATTAATATCCCCTTTGTTATGTCCATTCATCCACTTGTAAACCTCTATCATGTCACCCCTAACTCTTCGCCTTTCCAGTGAATGCAACTAAAGCTTGTTAATCTTTCTTCATATGAAAGATTTCTAATTTGGGGAATTAACTTAGTCATCCTACGCTGGACACGTTCAAGTGAATTTATATCCATTCTATAATATGGCGACCAAAACTGAACTGCATAATCTAAATGGGGCCTAACCAGAGCAAGATATAGCTTGAGAACCACACCAGGTGTCTTGTTACTAACGCTGCGATTAATAAATCCGAGTGTCCGATTTGCCTTATTACGAACATTCATGCATTGATCCTTTTGTTTTAAATTCTTACTAATCATAACTCCCAGATCCCTTTCGCAATCCGACTTCGCAATCTCAACACCATCTAGCTCGTATCTTGTAACTCTATCATCATTACCTAGCCTCAGAACTTTACATTTATCAGCATTAAACTGCATCTGCCAGTCCTTTGACCATTTCAAAACCCTATCTAGATCAACTTGAAGTGATAGTGAGTCCTCCTCCGAATTAATTTCCCTACCGATTTTCGTATCATCGGCAAATTTGCAAATGTTGCTACTCAAACCTGAATCTAAATCATTTATATATATTATAAACAACAGAGGTCCCAAGACAGAGCCTTGAGGCACTCCACTTACAACATTTTCCCACTCTGACTTGACTCCATTTATACTAACTCTCTGTTCCTTTGGTATAGCCATGCCCTAATCCAGCTTAATATAGCACCCCAATACCATGAGCCTCTATCTTTTTAATCAGTCTTTCATGTGGCACTGTATCAAAAGCTTTGCTAAAGTCAAGGTACACAACATCACAATCCTTACCACTATCAACTGCCTCAACTATGCTAGAATAAAAAGATAACAAATTTGTTAAACATGAACGGCCATTTATAAAACCATGTTGCGACTCAATTATTAATTTATGTTTTTCAAGATGAAGACGAATTTTATTTGCTATTATAGATTCGAGTAACTTTCCCACAATAGACGTTAGGCTAATTGGTCGATAGTTAGACGCAAGTGATCTATCTCCTTTCTTAAAAACTGGTATCACATTAGCAACTTTCCAAAACTCTGGCACTCTGCCTGACTCTATTGATTTATTAAATATGATTGACAGTGGGTCACAAAGCTCCTCTTTGCATTCTTTCAGCACCCTGGCAAACACTTCATCCGGCCCTGGGGATTTGTTTGGTTTGAGTTTTACTATTTGTTTAAGAACATCCTCCCTGGTAACTGCTAAACTCGTCAACCTGTCCTCGTCCCCACCCACATAGACTTGTTCGGCTGAAGGCATATTGTTAAGTTCCTCTTTAGTAAATACAGATACAAAATATTGTTAAAAATACTACTCATCTCTTCATCACTATCTGTTATTTGACCTGTCTCAGTTTTTAATGGACCTATCCTTTCCCTAGTCTTAGTTCGATATAACTGAAAAAACCCTTTAGGATTTGTCTTTGCTTGCCCTGCTATACGAACTTCATAGTTTCTTTTTGCTTTCCTTATCTCTTTTTTAACATTTCTAACCAGTTGTACGAATTCCTGTTCTAAAGTGACCTCCCCATTTTTAATCCTTTTGTACCAAGCTCTCTTTTTACCTATAAGATTCTTCAAATTCTTTGTTATCCACTTTGGGTCATTAGTAATCGATCTATTCAATTTGTGTGGTATACTACGTTCCTGTGCTTTGTTTAGAATATTCTTAAATAAGTTATATATTGAATCCACATCGAAATCCCCATTTACATCACCTATCGCTGGGTTCATGTCTCGCTCCAAGACCGGCCCACACCCCATACCCAAGACTTTCCAATCAATTTGACCCAAAAAATTTCTTAGGCTATTAAAATCAGCTTTTCGAAAATCTGGCACTTTAACAGAATTTTCTCCTACAGGTCTATTCCATTCTATGCTAAATCTGATTTCTTTGTGATCACTGTTCCCTAGCTCACTCCCTATTTCGATGTCATTAATTTGTGTTTCCCTGTTAGTTAACACTAAATCTAAAATATTATTTTCCCGTGTTGGTTCCTTAATGTGTTGCGTAAGAAAGCAATCGTCAATTAATTCTAGAAAATCTTCTGCTTCACTATTCCCTGTTTTGTTCAACCAGTTTATTCCACTAAATTAAAGTCACCCATGACATAAATACTGTTAGATCTAGATGCCCTAGATATTTCATCCCATAGATGCTTTGCTTCCATTCTGTCTAAATTTGGTGGCCTATATATAACTCCTATTATAATATTATTTGCTTTTTCGTTTAATTCTATCCAAATAGTTTCTGTGTGTGGCTCAGTTTTGATTCCCTCTTTGAGACTACATTTCAAATTGTCCCTAACGTATATGGCTACTCCACCTCCTCGTCTAATATATCTATCTGTGTGAAATAGTTTAAATCCATTTATTTGATATTCAGCTAATAGTTCTCTATTATTACATTCATCCACGTTTCGGTAAGTGCAATAATATCTATTTTTTCTGTGCAGACAAGAGCATTTAATTCGTTAATTTTATTTCTTAGACTTCTACTGTTTGTGTAATATACCCTAAGTGAATTGTTATTTTGAGGCCCTTCTCTTTCCCTGATCATTTTGCCAATTCCTTTCTCCAAAAACACATACTTTTATTACCTCTTCCTCCAAATCAATTCCATACCTCTATCTACTAACAGTTTAAACCCAAACAAACACCTCTAACACTTCTTCCAACGAGTTCGCAACAGCAACAACCCAGCTCTCGATAGATGCACCCCATCACGAGCATACATTTCATTCTTCCATAGAAGTGTTCCCAGTTGTCTATGAAAGATTGCATTTGATTTGCAATATCTTTCCAGCCGGCAATTGACACCAAGTGCCCTCGACATCCATTCATTTCACTCCCTTTCTTGGACGAATGCCACATATGATCGGGATTCCTCCCTTGCTCCTAGNACGTTTCCTTTCATCTAATGCATCTGTTCATCTAGCAGCACGTAGGTACAATACTAAGGAGTTAGTCAGCTTGTTGTGGGGTTGCATCCTGGGTGGGGTCAGTAATTCGACCTGGGGGGGGGGGGGGAGCCTAGATAAAAGCCTGTGATGAATACATTCTGGCTTCCTGTCCCCAGACACAGTGAATTAATTGCCCTTTGCATAGATCTTGTAAATGCCTGTCTTTCTGGTTTCTTTACAGTCATCTGCCAGGTCAGAGGATCAGATGCATATAGCACTCTGCCATACCAGTATTCAACATCAGTGTTAGGTAATAAAAGATATATCTGTCATAAATGAGGTATTTAAATTAACTGAACTTAACAATACAACATACTTATATAGCCTTGAATGACAAGTAATAAAGAAATACTATAGTTTGATAGGTCTCATTCATATTTTCTAATTCATAATTGAGGCAGTCTAAGCTATAAATTTACTGATGAACTTTCTTAACAAGAGAACTCTCTAGAACTGCTAAATTTTCCTGACAAATGCATGAAACTGAACTTGAATCATTGTAAGAAAGCTGCTATTTTACATATTTTATGTGTTTAACACATTTGCTGATGCTGCACTGTCACATCTGCTGCTGCACTGTGTCACACCTGCTGCTGCTGCACTGTGTCACACCTGCTGCTGCACTGTGTCACACCTGCTGCTGCTGCACTCTCACACCTGCTGCTGCACTGTGTCACACCTGCTGCTGCACTGTGTCACACCTGCTGCTGCACTGTGTCAAACCTGCTGCTGCTGCACTGTGTCACACCTGCTGCTGCACTGTGTCACACCTGCTGCTGCACTGTGTCACACCTGCTGCTGCACTGTGCCACACCTGCTGCTGCTGCACTGTGTCACACCTGCTGCTGCACTGTGCCACACCTGCTGCTGCACTGTCACATCTGCTGCTGCACTGTGTCACACCTGCTGCTGCACTGTGTCATACCTGCTGCTGCACTGTGTCACACCTGTGCTGCACTGTGCACACCTGCTGCTGCTGCACTGTGTCACACCTGCTTCTGCACTGTGTCACACCTGCTGCTGCTACACTGTGTCACACCTGCTGCTGCTGCACTGTGTCACACCTGCTGCTGCACTGTGTCACACCTGCTGCTGCTGCACTCTCACACCTGCTAATGCACTGTGTCACACCTGCTGCTGCTGCACTGAGTCACAACTGCTGCTGCTGCACTGAGTCGCACCTGCTGCTGCTGCACTGTGTCACACCTGCTGCTGCTGCACTGAGTCACACCTGCTGCTGCTGCACTGAGTCACACTGCTGCTGCTGCACTGTGTCACACCTGCTGCTGCTGCACTGAGTCACACCTGCTGCTGCTGCACTGTGTCACACCTGCTGCTGCTGCACTGTGTCACACCTGCTGCTGCTGCACTCTCACACCTGCTGCTGCACTGTGTCACACCTGCTGCTGCTGCACTGTGTCACACCTGCTGCTGCTGCACTGTGTCACACCTGCTGCTGCTGCACTCTCACACCTGCTGCTGCTGCACTGTGTCACACCTGCTGCTGCTGCAATGTGTCACACCTGCTGCTGCTGCACTGTGTCACACCTGCTGCTGCTGCACTGTGTCACACCTGCTACTGCTGCACTGTGTCACACCTGCTGCTGCACTGTGTCACACCTGCTGCTGCTGCACTGTGTCACACCTGCTGCTGCACTGTGTCACACCTGCTGCTGCTGCACTGTGTCACACCTGCTGCTGCTGCACTGTGTCACACCTGCTGCTGCACTGTGCCACACCTGCTGCTGCACTGTGTCATACCTGCTGCTGCACTGTGTCACACTGTTGCTGCACTGTGTCACACCTGCTGCTGCTGCACTGTGTCACACCTGCTTCTGCACTGTGTCACACCTGCTGCTGCTACACTGTGTCACACCTGCTGCTGCTGCACTGTGTCACACCTGCTGCTGCACTGTGTCACACCTGCTGCTGCTGCACTCTCACACCTGCTAATGCACTGTGTCACACCTGCTGCTGCTGCACTGAGTCACACCTGCTGCTGCTGCACTGAGTCGCACCTGCTGCTGCTGCTGCACTGTGTCACACCTGCTGCTGCTGCACTGAGTCACACCTGCTGCTGCTGCACTGAGTCACACCTGCTGCTGCTGCACTGTGTCACACTGCTGCTGCTGCACTGAGTCACACCTGCTGCTGCTGCACTGTGTCACACCTGCTGCTGCTGCACTGTGTCACACCTGCTGCTGCTGCACTCTCACACCTGCTGCTGCACTGTGTCACACCTGCTGCTGCTGCACTGTGTCACACCTGCTGCTGCTGCACTGTGTCACACCTGCTGCTGCTGCACTCTCACACCTGCTGCTGCTGCACTGTGTCACACCTGCTGCTGCTGCAATGTGTCACACCTGCTGCTGCTGCACTGTGTCACACCTGCTGCTGCTGCACTGGTCACACCTGCTACTGCTGCACTGTGTCACACCTGCTGCTGCACTGTGTCACACCTGCTGCTGCTGCACTGTGTCACACCTGCTGCTGCACTGTGTCACACCTGCTGCTGCTGCACTGTGTCACACCTGCTGCTGCTGCACTGTGTCACACCTGCTGCTGCACTGTGTCACACCTGCTGCTGCTGCACTGTGTCACACCTGCTGCTGCTGCACTGTGTCACACCTGCTGCTGCACTGTGTCACACCTGCTGCTGCTGCACTGTGTCACACCTGCTGCTGCTGCACTGTGTCACACCTGCTGCTGCATTGTGTCACACCTGCTGCTGCACTGTGCCACACCTGCTGCTGCACTGTGTCACACCTGCTGCTGCACTGTGTCACACATGCTGCTGCACTGTGTCACACCTGCAGCTGCTGCACTGTGTCACACCTGCAGCTGCTGCACTGTGTCACACCTGCTGCTGTTGCACTGTGTCACACCTGCTGCTGCTGCACTGTGTCACACCTGCTGCTGCACTGTGTCACACCTGCTGCTGCTGCACTGTGTCACACACCTGCTGCTGCTGCACTGTGTCACACCTGCTGCTGCACTGTGTCACACCTGCTGCTGCTGCACTCTCACACCTGCTGCTGCTGCACTCTCACACCTGCTGCTGCACTGTGTCACACCTGCTGCTGCACTGTGTCACACCTGCTGCTGCTGCACTGTGTCACACCTGCTGCTGCTGCACTGTGTCACACCTGCTGCTGCTGCACTCTCACACTGCTGCTGCTGCACTGTGTCACACCTGCTGCTGCTGCACTGTGTCACACCTGCTGCTGCTGCACTGTGTCACACCTGCTGCTGCTGCAATGTGTCACACCTGCTGCTGCTGCACTGTGTCACACCTGCTGCTGCTGCACTGTGTCACACCTGCTACTGCTGCACTGTGTCACACCTGCTGCTGCACTGTGTCACACCTGCTGCTGCTGCACTGTGTCACACCTGCTGCTGCACTGTGTCACACCTGCTGCTGCTGCACTGTGTCACACCTGCTGCTGCTGCACTGTGTCACACCTGCTGCTGCTGCACTGTGTCACACCTGCTGCTGCACTGTGTCACACCTGCTGCTGCTGCACTGTGTCACACCTGCTGCTGCTGCACTGTGTCACACCTGCTGCTGCTGCAATGTGTCACACCTGCTGCTGCTGCACTGTGTCACACCTGCTGCTGCTGCACTGTGTCACACCTGCTGCTGCTGCACTGTGTCACACCTGCTGCTGCACTGTGTCACACCTGCTGCTGCTGCACTGTGTCACACCTGCTGCTGCTGCACTGTGTCACACCTGCTGCTGCTGCACTGTGTCACACCTGCTGCTGCACTGTGTCACACCTGCTGCTGCTGCACTCTCACACCTGCTGCTGCTGCACTCTCACACCTGCTGCTGCACTGTGTCACACCTGCTGCTGCACTGTGTCACACCTGCTGCTGCTGCACTGTGTCACACCTGCTGCTGCTGCACTGTGTCACACCTGCTGCTGCTGCACTGTGTCACACCTGCTGCTGCACTGTGTCACACCTGCTGCTGCTGCACTCTCACACCTGCTGCTGCACTGTGTCACACCTGCTGCTGCTGCACTGTGTCACACCTGCTGCTGCTGCACTGTGTCACACCTGCTGCTGCTGCACTGTGTCACACCTGCTGCTGCTGCACTGTGTCACACCTGCTGGTGCACTGTGTCACACCTGCTGGTGCACTGTGTCATACCTGCTCCTGCACTCTCACACCTGCTTTAGTGTTTCTGTTACCACAGAAACACTAAAGTGTTTCATTTTTAGTGTTTCACTAAAAATGTCCATATTTCATTATTATCTAATATGGCAGGAGATAAAAAGCACTAAACACCTGAGCACAGTACTTACCCGTCATCTTTCTTGGCACACACACAAAAGGCCAAAAATATGAAGAGCACCAGAGTGAAGCCCACAGTAATGAGCACAGCCCAGGCCTGCACAACATCTAGGGCAACAGTGAGCGATGCACCATCCAGTGGAGGACCCCCAGGTTCCCCTCCAAGTACGTCTAGCAGCGTGTTGTGTCCGGCACCGTGGGGAGGAGCATATGCCCCCCCAAGGGCCCATGCTGCCCCCCTTGCTCCCACACCCACCATCACCTTGCCTCACTGCCTGAAAAGATCAAGTAAATATATTAACACTATCGCACTCCGTTGCCGACGTCCGTTGTCATGCATTTTTCTCCAGAGTCATCTCGGTTGCCTCCATCTTGCGTCACTCATTAAAATATTTGTTAAAATTTTTTATTTTATTCGGTCAATCTGGGAGTGGTTTCAAAATGAGCGCCTTTAGATCGCGCACAATTTGATACCAAAATGAAAGACGTAGCACGAAAATTGATGTCAGAACACTGGAAAGATATAAATAATTTTGTGGTGATGAGTGTCAAAAAGTGTCCAAAAGTTTAAATATTTGTTAAAACTCCATTTATTGTTCTATTATTATAGGACTAGTTTTAAAATACGAGCCTTTATATTGCAAACAATTTGATACCAATCTTGAGGTTATCTTGAAATGATTTCGGGGCTTTTTAGTGTCCCTGCGGCCCGGTCCTCGACCAGGCCTCCACCCCCAGGAAGCAGCCCGTGACAGCTGACTAACACCCAGGTGCCTATTTTACTGCTAGATAACAAGGGCATAGGGTGAAAGAAACTCTGGCCATTGTTTCTCGCCGGCGCCTGGGATCGAACCCAGGACCACAGGATCACAAGTCCAGCATGCTGTCCGCTTGGCCGACCGGCTTCAAAATGAAAGACGTGACACAAAAATTGATGTCAGAACACTGGAAAGATATAAATAATTTTGTGGTGATGAGCATCAGAAAGGGTCCAAATTGTAAAAGATTTGCTAAAATTTCATTTATTGCTCTATTATTATGGGACTAGTTTTAAAATACACGCCTTTATATTGCGAACAATTTGATATGAAAATGAAGGAGACATTGTTGCACTCACGGAGACAAAACTTGAAGATGTTATTTTAAATGAGGTCATATTCCCAAGGGGCTACTCAATTTGGAGACGGGACAGAAAAATTAGGAAAGGCGTTGCTGTGCTGGTGAAAGAACACCTAAAGGTGAACGAAATAATGACTGCCAATCCACAAGAAGATGACATAATAGCACTAGAGATCTGCCATGAGGATGATAAACTAATGATCATAAATGCATATAGTCCACCGCCAAGCAGCACATGGTCAAAGGAGGAGCTAGATAGTAAACACCAAGGTCTTATAACAATAATGAGAGAGATTATAGCGAGAGCGGATAACGATAGATCACGACTGTTGATAGTCGGTGACTTCAACTTGAAATCCATAGACTGGGAAGCATATGAAGCTAAAACAGAAGATTTTTGGACCTGTAAATTTGTAGACCTCATCCTGGAAACATTTTTGTATCAACATGTTAAACAAGCTACGAGGATGAGGGAAGGGGACGTTCCCTCCATGCTAGATTTGATATTTACCAGGAAGGAGGAAGGGATATTTGACATTCAGTACCTTCATCCCTTGGGTAAAAGTGACCATGTCCTTTTGGTTATAAAGTATGCAATGCGCTATAATCCGGAAGCAAATAAGGAGGTTGAAGCAGTTGAAAAACCTGACTTCAGGAAAGGACATTATGGCTACCTTAGAAATTATTTTAGTGAGTATAATTGGACAGACTTGATGCTAGACAAAGAAGTGAATGAGATGTATGTCAAGTTTTGTGAAATATATGATAAAGGCACAAAAAAATTTATACCAAAACAGAGATGCAGAACTAGAAAACAGGATTGGTTCAATAGAAATTGTGAGAGGGCCAGAGACCAAAAGACACAAAATTGGAATCAATACAGGAAGAGGCCAAACCCCCAAACATACCAGCGATACAAAGATGCGAGAAACAACTACACAGCAGTGAGGAGAGAGGCAGAAAGAAATTTTAAAAAAGGAATTGCAGACAAATGTAAAACAGAACCAGGTATATTCTGTAAATTCATAAACAACAAATTGCAGGTAAAGGATAATATTCAGAGGTTGAAAATGGGAAATAGATTCACGGAAAATGAAAAGGAAATGTGTGAAATATTAAACGAAAAGTTCCAAAGTGTGTTTGTACAAAATGAAATCTTTAGGGAACCAGACACAATAAGAATTCCAGGGAACAACATAGAGCACATAGAGGTGTCTAGAGAAGAAGTGGAAAAAATGCTCAAGGAGCTAAGTAAGAACAAAGCAGTTGATCCAGATGGAGTTTCACCATGGGTTCTGAGAGAATGTGCACCTGAGCTCAGCATTCCACAACAACTGATTTTTCAGGTATCCCTGTGTGCAGGAGTTGTAGCTGATGTGTGGAAAAACCAGCGTTGAATGTAATGAAACGCCATTTTCTGGGCGAGTCCCGGAGGCTCCCCGGAGCTATCCCAGGCTGATATGCTAATGTCAGACTTTGGCATCAGTCATGTGTATGGAGTTCTTAGGCCTACCGGGGACCACGGCCAGAACCGGGCCCCCTCAGAGAGGCAAGGGGAGCAATGGCCTATAGAAGCCCCCGTGTGGCTGGAAGCATTCTATGTCTGCCATCAACTGGGACAGGCACCCAGAAAGGTAAGCGCCTCAAAACAAACCCCTATTCTGATTAAAATTGCTACCAAAAGCCGAACTAGTGGATAGAACTCCCCAACAGAAAAACAAGCAAACTAGTATGACGTCACACGTCACCGCACCGCTGTCTGCGCAGCTCCCCCCTCCCGGGAGGGGGAAGGGGGAGCCCAGACCTCCCACGCCGGCTATCCACCCATCAGTTCTGAGGCTGGATGTCAAATCACGCGAAAAACCGCCGACCAGAGGGACGGAGGGTTGCCGGGGAGCCTCCGGGACTCACCCAGAAAATGGCGTTTTATTACATTCAACGCTGGTTTTCTGGGGGGAGCCCCGTCGGCTCCCCGGAGCTAACTACCCACAGAGGAAGATCAAAGGGACGGAACCGGGAGGCGGACACCACGCACCCCCCAAGGAAGCGAGACAACTGGCAGCAACGCCAACCCAAGGCGCCACAGCCCCGAAAAGTCTCGGGAACAACACAAGAACAACGAGCAGCAAGGCCCCCGGACGAACACCAAAGATCCATGCCCGAAAGACTGCTAGGACACGTCGTCCAGACAGCAGCGAGAGCAGCAAAGCCAGGAACGCCACGGGCATGAAGGAAGAACACAGGCAGCTGAGCCGCAAGAACACGGCTGACAACCCGGGACACCATCACACGCGAACCGGAAAGAACAGAACCGGATCAACGCAAAACGCACTCCGGACACAGACGCCGTGGCACACAAACAACAGCGAAGGGCCGCCACTGAACAAATACATGACACACCCCCGACCCGACCAACGAAACACCAACAAACCATGGAACCCTCCAGAACGCAGCAGCCCCACCCCGCGCTAGAAAAGATGGAGACTGCTGCCACTGAACAACCAAAACGCTAAAACCAAAGGAGCAGGAAAACTCAGCGACTTGACCCCCAGAGGCAAATGCCAAAAGGAAAAAAGAGCCGACGAAAAACCGGAACCGAAGGGGCACTACCAACCGAGGAGAAGACAGAGCACGCTGGCCAGAGACCAGGATGGTGCAAGCGGCGCACGAACAGGCCGGAGGTGAAACGATGCACAAGACAGCTTACTAACGGTGCAGAAGCAACACAAGACCGAAAGCAAGCCAAAGCGGCTCCACCAGCGCCGAACGAAGAGGCGACAGTATGTGGCACGACGACGCCCCCCAACCCCTACCAGAAAACCAAGCCGACGCTAACAATAGGAAGCACCTAAGAAGGGACAGGAAAAGGAAGGACCGCCAAAATACCCCATACTGCCGCCAAGAGAAATACACAGGTAGGACACCTACCACGAAGC
>WNGS01057605.1:0-12354 GCA_020271785.1 Procambarus virginalis
ACTCCACTCTGCTCTTACACCCTTTACCTTCAGTCCACTCATACCTACTCTCATCCCCTCCTGACCCACTTATCTCACTCACTCTTATACTGCTTCCTCATACTCTTACTCACCCTTACTCATTCCTACTCACGGTCTTATCCATTCCTCACTCCCTACTTCTCACTCACACCTCATGTCACACTCTTACTCACTATACTCACACTGTCACTCTACTCACCTCACTTCTTTCTCATTCTTACTCACACCTACTCTCATTTCATACTCACTCTTACTCTAACTCTTACTAACTCTCATACTCCTACTCACTCTCAATCATCATCCTACCATCCTCCACTCACTTCTCGTCCACTTCAATGGCATTTGAAGTGGAATCTAAGCTTGTTCGCATGGCTTCATTTAGATATATGCACTTCACTTTTGGTCGCTGGCACTTCACAGGACTGGATATAAATTCCACACCCGAAAGAAGCGTCCAGCGTAGGATAAAGTTAATTAATTAATCCCCCAAAACACTTCTGCGTTTTGGGCGATTTAGCCCTCCACTATCTCCTTTGGTTTTGGATGTTCCCCCAAGGTACGTGGGCGCTAAGTACTGAAAGTGTATAGGTCTTTGAACCTTGTCAATTTTCTTCCTAGGTTTTTCAATTTTGGTATCAATGTGTTCGTCAATAGAATTCCCAACAGGAGGTATATGCCATATACTTTAAAAAACCGTGCATCTGGCGTTCCACCCGCCGACAGATGAAGGTAGGCGGCAGGTAACAGAACTGTAGCTATCATTACATAGAGAGTGCGATACTACTGAAAAGTGTATATTCCTTTTACTTTGTTTAACACAATTCTCGTCCTCGGTTTTTCATTTTGGTATCAAGTGTTTGCAATAAGACGTCCTGTATCAGGACTAAAGGCATATAAACTCAAAAAAAACCCGGCTTACCATCCGCAACAAACAGAGAAACGAGAGCGAGTTACCCAGGAGTGCACAAGAGCGATAAAATGTATGCACTCTTTTCACTTTGGTCATCTCATTTGTCATCCTAGGTCTTTCATTTTGGTATCAATGTGTTCGCAATAGAATTCCCAACGGGAGTGTATGCATAAATGTCAAAACAGCAGTGCGCTCCACCCGCTGACGTGATGAAGCAGGCCGCGTTACCCAGAAGAGAGTGCTATGCAGTGCCTGGCCTTCCATTAGAGAGCCTTTTAATACAGAGAGTGAATACTCTTTTCAACTTTAATTGTCACCCTCAATTCTCGTCGTCCTAGGTTTATCATTGGTATCAATGTGTTCGCAATAGAATTTTCTACAGGTTTAAATGTAAATAAACTCCAAAAGCATATAAGCCAAAAGCCAGTGCATATAAACTCCATTAGTGGACATTTAGCAGCTAAATTTTGACTCCATACTTCGTCATTAGTGGGCGAAAGTGCTAATTAGAACCTGTCATACGAAGAAAGATTATCAAAGCTTAAATTACATTCTCTAGAAAGGCGATGAATTAGGAGTGACATATGGTAGAGGTGCACAATAGGATGAATGGACATAACAAGGGGACATTAATAGGATATTAAAAGTAACAACACAAAACAGAACTCGAAACAAAGTGTAAAAATTGGAAAAATTTAGATTTAGGAAAGAACTGCATGGGTATATACACTGGGTTTGTACCTCAAGGTTCATGTATGCAATATTACAGAGTTCCAATTAATTCCCATTCATGCAGTTAATTTATGTGTATGTTTATGTACTATATGTTTTTTATGTTAAAATGTTTTTGTTGATTTGTTTCTATATTTTCATAAGTAAAGCATGCTTACCATCTTATTCCAAGTTTTATGTAACTTTACAAGGTTTAAAACAAAGTTCAAATTATTTTCTGCTTTTTCATACAGGAATTATACGTTAATATAACATCATAATAACGTAATGATGTCGTGTAAATAACGTTATATTGACGTCATATAAATGTTATATTTATGTTATAAGAACGTAAATTGGATAGGTTTACATAGAGTAAACAAAAAAACAAAATGTTGACTGAAAATTATATATTCTTAAATATAAAGCATGAAAACATTACAATTCCATAGCATTCACTTATTTTAAAAAATTTTACATAAATCTTAGAAACCTGTGTCTCAAGAATATGTTTTAGTTATATCTAATGGTTTTAAGGACGTCAGATATACGTATTTATCTTAAAAGTTACAAAACTACCTTTGTGGCACCATTTAAAAACGTTCACAAACGTTCTGTGTTTGCTGGGATAGTTTCGGTGAACAGTACATGCCCCTTGTTCAGCAACGGTTCCATCAGGGTTTTCACGACACTGCCTGAGAACCCGTGTACATCTTGAGCTGGTATGTCGACGTCTGTACCAGAATATAATATCATGTCCAAGACGATACCAGTCTCACAGTCGCACAGCACAAAAAACTTCAGTCCAAATCGGTGCCGCTTTGATGGGATGTACTGCTTGAATGCCAGTCGCCCCTTGAACAGTACAAGCGACTCGACAATAACCACATTCTGTCCAGGTACAAAATAATCCCTGAACTTCCCTCGCATGTCACTGAACATCTTCCGTACTTTCCACAGTCTGTCGTGTCTGTCCTCATTTGCATTATTCTCGAAATGCAGGCACCTGAGAATCAAGAGATACCTATCACGCGACATGTACCGGTTGAACACGGGCGATGGAACAAGGCTGTCTTTGCTCCAATATTCCTGGATGACAGATTTCTCAGAGTGCTTCATCATCATAGTGAGTGCCAGAAACACGTACATTTCATCGATTGTCGTGTCCTTCCATCGCGTGAGGCGTGAGGCAGGTAAAATGCCGTCGTCTATGAGGCTGTGAGCGAACCTGTTTGTCTCAGTCACAAGATGCGTCATGAATACATTGTCAAAATATGCCTGAAAATAATCCATGTCTGCCATATCATCACCAGTATATGAAAATTATGGTGTAACACCAAAATCGCTATCATCAAATGTTGGTATTTGAGGGACAAATGTGGTGCAATCCTCCCACACAAGTACACCAGGGGCTTTGTTGTCGGCGCCAACACCACGGCCAACACCACCACGAGCTCCATAACAACGGCTACGTGGTCTGCTGCTTCTGCTGGAGCTGCGTGAGGCTATGCTAGACGCTGAGGCAGATTTCCGTACTGTAGGCCTACCACGAATAAATGATGTTTAGGGGCCACTCTCATTGTTGTCCACATGCTGTGAGGCACGCCGCCGCCTGCCCCGGCGTGTTGCTGAGGCAGCAAAACCCCGCCTGGTAACACCACCGCTGCTCGTACTCGGGTCGTCTACACTACTCGTATCAGAGCCAAAGTCACTGAAGCACGAGAATGATTCGTCACACGTACTATCACTGAATAAACTACTAGCGTCTGGGGACATACATGGTGGTGGTGATGATAACGGTGATGACCCAGGGCGGCGAGGCAGGCCGGGCGAGGCACGTGTACCATAAACACTCGCCGCATCTTCAAATTCCGTCTCCTCCTCACTCGTATCAGATATCTGAGTAAGGTCTTTCTCAGGATCATAGTCTAGGTCATCATCCAGAGCACCGTCATCATACAAAATGTCGCGTGTTTCCTCCTCAGAGAGGCGTTTTCCGTGACCGCGGGTCACCGTGGAGCGGGAGCTCGTAGAGGATGCGTCAGACATGGTTGCTGCTGTGAAACTGAGGCTCCCTACGGCCGCAGGGCATGCTGGGATTTTTTTGAAGATGGCGGACGATCACTGGGGCCCCCACCCACCCATACCCTACCCACGTCACCGCGCGCCAGTTTTGAATGGAACGTGAAAAATAAAAATTCCTGGAGGCGCACTGCGCAAACCAGACGCGAGCCTGGAGGCGCGTTGTGCAGTTAAAGGGTTAATAAGACAGTGTAAACCTGTAAGGATAGAGGTCGGAAAAGCCTCTCCAAGTACAAGAGACCAAGTAGCGTTGCCAGCCAAGTGCAGAGCGGCCTAGGGGTGACCACGATGCGACGTTCAACGTCGAGAGAAGTGGCTGGGCAACTACAACATCTTTTCTCTTGGGTGAGGAGGCCCAGGGAAAATCAGGCTGACAGTGGAAAAATATTCCGGTCTGAATGTGTCAGACGAACAATGACGAGTTGGGGAGTGATGCAGATTCGGTCGTCGCCCTACCGATCGCAGTCGAAGGGGGCGGTCGGAAGACTCCACTCCACCTCGGAGACAGCTCTGGGAATGTTCTGCGTAGAGCAGGAAGATGAGTGGGAAGAGACAGCGGACCCTGTTTTGTTGGCCATTCGCAAGCAGTGGCAGAACCGTTAAACTTCTCACAGTTCCAGCTGGTGAACGAACACGAGGTGTGGAGCCCTCGGTCCGTAATGGATAAGCAGTGGACGCCAAGGATGACTTTGAGGACGGTCTACAGACACATGAGGAGTGTCACACATTGGCGGCTGCAATACTGGCTGGAAGTCAAGCTTTTCAGTGGAAAGGACAACGTAGTCGCAGATGCGTTGTCCCGCTGCACAACCAGACATGACTCTTATTTTAAGGGGAGGGGTATGTGACGGTGTTCCCCCCCCCCTTCTAATTCTCCCACGCCTGCTGTAAGAGTCATGTCCACTATTCCCGAGCGTTCTCTACTTTGCAGGCATCAGTTGAACATATGTGGGAGAGAATAGTATTCTCGCTGAGCCGAGAAATTTCGAAAGTAGAGTATTTTGGCCTGTGGGATAGGCCCTTTAGGAAGCCAAAATGGCGCTGGCGAGTCTGTTCTCCCGCCAAAACTGTGTGACGTCAGTGTCGCAGATTGGTCACCGTCAGCGACGTGGCACTGGGAGCCAATGAAAACCTACTTTGGAAAATGTGACGTCACATAGGCAGGGGAGTCCAGCCGTAGCGGCGCCTTCGCGCCATCAGTCTCACACGACGCGTCCGAGAGGCAGGACGTGCGACCGGTCATCCTGTCAAGTGACGGATTACCGAGCTCCGGTGGATATAAGCGTCTCCTGTTGTTAGCGCGCACTCTGTGAGGTCTTCCTGCAACCCAGATGTGGCTCAGATAAGGAATTGACAGAATATTGAGCAGCAAGTGCTCTGGAACAGGTGCGTTGCAAGAAGTGGGCCGGGCATCGACGTGTGCAACGTCCTTGACAGTTCACCAGAATAGAGACAGTTTAGTGGCTGGGCCATTCTGCCGTGAGCGAACCGGGTTGACCGCCTTGTCAACCAGGTTGAACGTGTGATCGACGATCCTGTCAAGTTTGACAGTAACCTTACCTACGTGGAACCCTACGAGTTACCAGTTGGATGCAAGCACGTCGAGAAGTCTTCCCAAATACCTAGTGACATACCTAGACGACGAGGGAATTGACAGTGTAGTGAGCTTCAAGTGCTCTGAAGTCGGGTGCTGTGCGTGTGGAGCTTAAGCAGTATCGTCTGGGACGTCTGATAACTTCACAGTGACATCGTAGTGGTGTCAGGCAGTTCCTCTGGGAGTACAGTGACAAGGAACTATTTGGGAAACGCACGACGACCGCCGAGACGTAGGCTGGCTGCCGTAGTTGGGAGGAAAGTTGACGGCCAGGAGACCGACTCCAACCCTGCAACGTACTGGAGGAGGAGCACGGACCTGCAGTGTACAGAAAGCGGCGAGACGCGAATATCCTAAGGAGTTGGCTTGTGTTTCTGGAGGGTGTACGAGGCGAGAGCCTGGACCAGGAGCTACAACCCAACTGTCATCCTAGGATAGGTGAAGTAGGTGTTTACAGTTACCCTCCCATTTCCCCTTTAGTTAGCTATAGATATTTGTCAGAATATTTTATGTCGTGAGCAAGTCTCACCTGAATCTAAGTCACAGAGAGCACAGTGTGTGGTGAGGCTACCCAGAGTACTCACAGTATCAGTTTACATATATATCTATGTGTGGGTGTGTGCAAGCACCAGGATTCATTAAGGAATCTACTGACTGTAATTCATTTCCTGTGATTATTATTATTATATATATATAGTAAACCAGATTTGGTGGTGGGCTATGAGCCCAGACTTTATATAAATGCCTGTGTATTGATCTCCATGATTTATATATATATATATATATATGCCTGTAATTTGATCAATGATTTATCTATGTACATGCCTGTGTACTGAATAACTCATATACATGAAGTGATTGCCAGTGATATCTCTTTAAGAGGAAGTATAGATTTAAAGAACAGTACAGTGACCAAGTGAGCGCATTCACAGTAAATATTATTAAGAATATTGTATCTTTTGGTACGGTGGAAAATCACTTGCAGTGAGAATAAGATATTAATTGCGAGACCAGTGAAGTGGTGTATCGCAACCCAGTAGAATCATAAGTATGTCATGTGAATGTTAAATACAGTGTTTTGCGAAAAGTTAAATAAACGGGGATCGTGACAGAATTAGAAAACAAGTACTAGTCTTTCTCACGGTCGCCAGGGCCCCGATCAGCTGATATTTGACAGGTGACGCGTGGCGCTGCCGGGTGTTGCCATATCGGTGCGTTCCAGATATTTGCTGCAGAGTGAGCAGCTGTTATACATTGATCCTGATATGTTTATTGATGCACATGTTTCTCGTTGTTTTTTAAGTAAAATACCAAAACTCTTTGGTGTTTGATATCATCCCCTCCATTTATCTTGTGACTGCCAAAAGGAAATAAAAGAGTAACAGAAGTAATTACTTGCCTGAGACCAAACTAGTCGAAATTGCTCTTACCACAATTACCACAAACACCAGTTGGCGACCTTGAAGGCTGTGGATAGTTCTTTGCCGGGGTGGGCACCAGATTGAGGGAACAATCTGTGTCTCCACTCTCTCTACGACCTTGAGGCCGGTTGTGAGATCGACTGGGGTACTCTCCTGGGCGTGCAGTGGAGCCTAGAGGATCGAGGGAAGACCCGTAGAACGACGGTGAGTAAGGGTTATTGTCAGAGCAACCACCTCGAGAGGAGATCAAGTCTACCGTTGCTTTAACCCGAACCGTGAACACCCCGACAATATATATATATATATATAAATATATATATATATATATATATATATTGCTGATAGTGCAAGTGCAATATTGTCTTATGAGACTTTACCTACTTGGTGATGTTGGTGGTATAAGTGATCAGACAGCAGTTATGGTACCACTTGATAGGCAGATGACAGAGTCCTGATGATATTGGAGTGCAACTTGACCACAGTAGTATAGAGCGTTAAAGTCATCTTCACATGACTTCATATAGATATGATACATCTATATGTAGTGTGCATGTTCCTTGTCCAGTAAATGAATTCAAATTTGCCAGTGTTAGTCCTTGTCCTAGTGAGGCTTCCCAGAAAGTAGAAAAGAGAGAGAGAGAAAGAATCAAGAACAATAGCTGTAGACAGGGTAGTACAGAGGAATAATTCAGAAAATGGGATTGAGGAGATCATGCCAAATAATTAGAGAGTGGAGAGTCACGGCGGTTCCCTGCCTCCCAACCATTCCCTGCCTCCCACCATTCCCTGCCTCCCCACCATTCCCTGCCTCCCCACCATTCCCTGCCTCCCCACCATTCCCTGCCTCCCCACCATTCCCTGCCTCCCCACCATTCCCTGCCTCCCCACCATTCCCTGCCTCCCCACCATTCCCTGCCTCCCCACCATTCCCTGCCTCCCCACCATTCCCTGCCTCCCCACCATTCCCTGCCTCCCCACCATTCCCTGCCTCCCCACCATTCCCTGCCTCCCCACCATTCCCTGCCTCCCAACCATTCCCTGCCTCTCCACCATTCCCTGCCTCCCAACCATTCCCTGCCTCCCAACCATTCCCTGCCTCCCAACCATTCCTTGCCTCCCAACCATTCCCTGCCTCTCCACCATTCCCTGCCTCCCCACCATTCCCTGCCTCCCAACCATTCCTTGCCTCCCAACCATTCCTTGCCTCCCAACCATTCCTTGCCTCCCAACCATTCCCTGCCTCTCCACCATTCCCTGCCTCCCCACCATTCCCTGCCTCCCAACCATTCCTTGCCTCCCAACCATTCCTTGCCTCCCAACCATTCCTTGCCTCCCAACCATTCCTTGCCTCCCAACCATTCCCTGCCTCTCCACCATTCCCTGCCTCCCCACCATTCCCTGCCTCCCCACCATTCCCTGCCTCCCCACCATTCCCTGCCTCCCCACCATTCCCTGCCTCCCCACCATTCCCTGCCTCCCCACCATTCCCTGCCTCCCCACCATTCCCTGCCTCCCAACCATTCCCTTCTTCCCAACCATTCCCTTCTTCCCAACCTTTCCTTGCCTCCCCACCAACCCTGCCTTCCACCAACCCTGCCTTCCACCAACCCTGCCTCCCCACCAACCCTGCCTGCCACCAACCCTGCCTTCCACCAACCCTGCCTTCCACCAACCCTGCCTCCCTGTGGGGGATTTTTTCTCCATTATTTAATATCATATAATATTTAAGTAAATAATTAATTCAGAATAAATGTAGAGAAGTGGATTGTAAAAACTTCTATATACAGTGGAGTGATTCCTCTACACACCTATGGGTCTAGCCTTGCTATACACTAACAGGGCAACACATTCTAACATGGCTATACACTAACAGGGCAACACATTCTAACATGGCTATACACTAACAGGGTAACATATTCTAACATGGCTATACACTAACAGGACAACACATTCTAACATGGCTATACACTAACAGGGCAACACATTCTAACATGGCTATACACTAACAGGGCAACACATTCTAACATGGCTATACACTAACAGGGCAACACATTCTGACCTGTGGCACGTAACATCTCTGTGTATATGAAGATTTGGAGACGACCTCAAGTCTTGTTGTGGTCGTACCTGTGTGGAGCTCTAAATCGTCGTATCCTCAGGTGCAGGAGGATAAGCAGGTGTCTTTGCGTGGAGACTGCCAGTCGACTGTGTGAGCACAAATCAGGAGTACCTGTGTGGGCAGCTCTAAACAGTTGTATCCTCAGGTGCAGGAAGGATAAGCAGGTGTTTTTGCATGGAGACTGCCAGGTGACTGCGTGAGCACAAATCAGGAGCAGAAGAGTTGCGAGAGACATTAAATGACATTGTTAGATGTCTGAGAGGACGCCATTTTGGGAGCACTGGAGTTGAGCGCACCCACGCTATGAATTCTGCGGTAAGCTCATTTATCAGTGGTTATAGTTGTTGTTTATGCCTGATTGTGTGCCCAGCGATCATGGCATGTGTGTTACCTGTGAGAAATATATTTTTATTAAGACTGTGAGCTAAAAAAAACAGTTAGATATCAGAGAACATGCTGGAGAGACAAGTGGTACATCATCTCTCGCAGGAGGTCAATGAGTAACTGAGGAGCAGAGGCCCCCAATGTCGCAACCGGGGGAAGGTCCCGGCGTTGTGTCAAGGCATGTTTTCAGCATGGACTCGCCCAAGGATGGGGGAATACCCACCAAAGTTAGATTGGCGCAGAGCGGCGTCGGAGGGCGAGATTTATTGCTAGATTTTTTGCTATTGCTCTTTCCTAACAAAACATTATTCTTTATGTTTTGTTAGGAAAGCACATTTTATTGGCATGGTAATGTTATTGCAAGTTTGTCTAGGAAGAAGTAAATGGAGGAACTTCAAGGCTGGAGAAGAAGGTATGCTGAAAGCTGAGGTAGAGCAGAACTCCATGTTGTAGAGTTCGAGGGTTACATGATACAACGATTCGTAAAGAATCGTTGTATCTTTGCTATTCCCAAAGGGGAACACATTCTCACATTCTAACTTTCGTTGTGTACGTTTTTATTTATTAAATGTTTGTTAACAAATGGTCTTCCCTCCGTTACCCCAAGTAAAGGTGACGTGGAACCCCTCTCCGAGTATATGACGATTTCAGAGTGATCCTCCAAAATGAAATCCAGTGTCCGTTACTGATTGATTGATGACAGCAGTAGTGGTTGCAGTGTTTGATCTTATTATATCAGGGAAGTGGTGGGGGGTCTCTGTTCGCTAGTAAGCAAAGTTAAATATGTTTAGAAAATTTGTTACCCCTGATACACCTCAACTCCTGTTGTCTCCAACAGAACACATGGTGTCACAACCGTTACTGTTGTCTCCAACTGAACACCTAGTGACAACCATTACTGTTGTCTCCAATAGAACACGCAGTAACACCATCACTCCTGTTGTCTCCCACAGAACACGTTTTCGCATGTTCAATTCAATTGTAAACATTTTCAAAAGGTTTAAACAAACTTTTAGATTTCGGCCTTACAGCTATCTACACTGCTTTATTTTCCCGAGATGCTAATCATATCCTGCTCATTTCTCATTATCTGGACCCTTACTCCATACTTTTGTTCAAATTATTTTATTGTTGTGTCTTTGGGGCCAACGAGACGGTTGTAAAATTTAATAGGGACGGTCAAAAATAACAGTACAATTTATGGACCTCATAGTTTATTATTTGTTTGAGGCTGATGCTTTTCCTGCCTCCGGTCATTTTGCTACCAACTTGTAATTAAATTTTGCATCTCAATTTTGAGAGCGTCCACTCGATCTTTCTCTCCCTCCAGGAATATCTTCCCTGTGATATCATTTTTATTCAACTTAATCAAGACCTTAAACTTATTTTCTAATTATCTTACATTTGATCCACCCGTACCCAAAATACGGCTGTGGTATTGGATGGGATACAAAAAGTTTTCACAAACTATTTTAGATCCATCTATTGGTCTATTTTTGTTGGGAAGATAGAAGGCCGACTCGGGGCTCTATCTTTGTGTATTTGGGGTCCCTTGGTTTTTTTGAGAGCGCTGGGTTTCATTGAGGTTGTTCCCTTGCGGGACGGTGCTCCCCTTGAGTCTTTCTTGGCGATTACAACCTTGAAGATTACTCAACTGCGCTGTTCATTGGCTCCCGTGCTCTTGCTACCATTTTGCAATTTAATTTTAGATCTCAATTTTGAGGGCGTCCACTCGATCTTTCTCTCCCTCCAGGAACATCTTCCCTGTGATGTCATTTTTATTCAACTTAATCAAGACCTTAAACTTATTTTCTAATTATCTTACATTTGATCCACCCGTACCCAAAATACGGCTGCGGTATTGGATGGGATACAAAAAGTTTTCACAAACTATTTTAGATCCATCTATTGGTCCATTATTGCCGGTATAGAAGGCCGACTAGGGGCTCTATCTTTGTGTATTTGGGGTTCCTTGGGTCTTTTGAGAGCTCCGGGTTTCATTGAGGTTGTTCCCATGCGGGACGGTGCTCCCCTGGGGTCTTTCTTGGCGATTACAACCTTGAAGATTACTCAACTGCGCTGTTCCTTGGCTCCCGTGCTCTTGCTACCATTTTGCAATTTAATTTTGCATCTCAATTTTGAGGGCGTCCACTCGATCTTTCTCTCCCTCCAGGAACATCTTCCCTGTGATGTCATTTTTATTCAACTTAATCAAGACCTTAAACCTTTTTTCTAATTATCTTACATTTGATCCACCCGTACCCAAAATACGGCTGCGGTATTGGATGGGATACAAAAAGTTTTCACAAACTATTTTAGATCCATCTATTGGTCCATTATTGCCGAGAGGATAGAAGGCCGACTCGGGGCTCTATCTTTGTGTATTTGGGGTCCCTTGGGTATTTTGAGAGCAATGGGTTTCATTGAGGTTGTTCCCATGCGGGACGGTGCTCCCCTTGGGTCTTTCTTGGCGATTACAACCTTGAAGATTACTCAACTGCGCTGTTCCTTGGCTCCCGTGCTCTTGCTACCATTTTGCAATTTAATTTTGCACCTCAATTTTGAGGGCGTCCACTCGATCTTTCTCTCCCTCCAGGAACATCTTCCCTGTGATGTCATTTTTATTCAACTTAATCAAGACCTTAAACTTATTTTCTAAATATCTTACATTTGATCCACCCGTACCCAAAATACGGCTGTGGTATTGGATGGGATACAAAAAGTTTTCACAAACTATTTTAGATCCATCTATTGGTCCATTATTGCCGGTATAGAAGGCCGACTAGGGGCTCTATCTTTATGTATTTGGGGTTCCTTGGGTCTTTTGAGAGCTCCGGGTTTCATTGAGGTTGTTCTCATGCGGGACGGTGCTCCCCTAGGGTCTTTCTTGGCGATTACAACCTTGAAGATTACTCAACTGCGCTGTTCCTTGGCTCCCGTGCTCTTGCTACCATTTTGCAATTTAATTTTGCATCTCAATTTTGAGGGCGTCCACTCGATCTTTCTCTCCCTCCAGGAACATCTTCCCTGTGATGTCATTTTTATTCAACTTAATCAAGACCTTAAACCTTTTTTCTAATTATCTTACATTTGATCCACCCGTACCCAAAAT
>WNGS01057606.1:0-15235 GCA_020271785.1 Procambarus virginalis
AACCTATGTCTATATATGCACATATGCTAATATATTACAATCTATATTGATATTTGAGAAAATTCCTGTTTTGAATGAACTGTTGGAAATTTCCACACTATCATCTATTATTATATTATAATAAATTACCATTACCTTACTAATTGCAGTAGCTCTTAACACCACTAACCATAGTGTTAATATAATTTAATCTGAGCATATTACTGATAATATTACTCCTGATAATGTAAAATCGAGAGTTATTAATTGAAATTATTTAGTAACAGTTTTTATTCTGTTACGATCGAATGCTCTGGAGAAGTATAAATACCATCTCCATTTCTCGCTAGAGATCATTTATCGAGAATATAATAATTATTAAATCCCTATAATTCCAACCCAGTTCATATTATCGCATTTCATCCATAATTGTGCGGAAAAGAATAATTCGTGTTTAATAATTTCCGTGGTGAATGCGAGAGCGGGGAGGAGGAAGGCGGCGTCGCCATTACTCAACAAGGCTTGGTCACGAGGCAGCGTGGTGAAGCACATGGCAGTTGCTGGGAATGCTTATCGACAAGAATTACGTTGATACCCAGTTAATAAGTGAAATTTACTTGCCTATGTGTTCTCTAGTGCCTCATCAGTTAATAACGCGTCTACAATTAGTACCAGGACTCGTAATTAAGTGTGCACAGCAGTGAACATTGAGTCCGGCAGACGCGAATTTCAGCAGACCTCAGTACTCGTTACACTCACATAAGTATTTTCCTAGTTCTGATGCATCAAAGTAGGTAGTACATTTGTGAGTAGTTTGTCGTCAGGAAGAATGAACATCAAAAATAACATGTTAGTAATGTTTATCACTCATCTCAGTTTCATGAATATCTGAACATATTTGTAGCCTAGTCAATTGCTACTTTATATTTCTTGTATTACAGCGTGTATTTGAGGTGTCAGCAAGATTCTCATCAATCGTGTTATTTACCTCGAGTTCTTTCTCTATGGGGATTCCGTGACCACGAGGACGAATGATGAACTGGCGTTAGAAATCGTCTTACAGCTAAGACACATTTTTCTTATAATTTATTCAATTTGATTATTGCTTCTATAATTCATATAGCAATTTCCATAGAATGATTATTGACAGATTTGGTAATTAATGTTTATGCTTTAACTGTGCTCATATTTATGCTCAGTTATTTAATGATTATATTTGATTACCATATATTGAATATATTGTAGTTAGATTTACCATGTTATTAATACCATAATGAACTAGTGACGACCACACTGGTTCCTAGATATAGTATGAACTTCTAGAAATAACCCCCAATGTTGATATTTGAGGCTTTGGCTTTAATTAATATTACAGTCTTCATTATTTTCAAGGGATTATTTATTAATGTTTTCCATAGACACTGGTTCTCTATTGTCATTCAAATGATCACTTTTATTTGTTTTCCCTCTTTCTCAAAAGTGGGTGTTCCTTCGAGTTTATTTCAATACAATAATTACATAATTTAATTTCTGAGTTCAAGCCCCGATACCCAACATGAACAGCATGTTAAAATTTTGAATGCGTCTGCGGGGTCGATCGCTCGCGTGTAATGGACTTGAATTTGAGGACGAGATATGATATATGCTTCAAGTATTACAGTGGATTGTAATTAAGTCTAAACAATTGTACTACGATAATATCTCTTGATATTCCATATGACGGCGAATATGACGCATCGTTATAATGCTTCGCCTAGTTTCAATGTTGCAGTTTACATGCAAGAGCGGGGTACTAAAGCAGCTTTACTTTAAAATCACATTCAATATATGCATAATCAAATACATTAAATATCTCAAATATTTACAGAATTTCTATTTGGGTGAGTTCCTATACATATATATTACCCCCTGCACAAATGGGTTAGGCACGTGTCTGGGGTATCCCAGAACACTAGTTCGAACCCCCATCCTGCTCCAGTGATTGTCTCAAAGATATTCAACGCAATTGCGATTATGTCCTGTACAATTTAATATATCATACTTTAAACGGTAATGGTGAAGTACACTTATCGTCCATGAGAATCACACTGAAATTTAAAAGTGTATTCTTGAAGGCGGCGCTGAAAACAAGTTCATATACTCGAAACAGAACAAATTTTATTAAATTGGATTGGATATTATAATTCAAAACACATATTTCGAGGCGTTGCAAAGTGCAGATCAAGCAACTTTTTCATAATTATGACCGAGATTGGTGGACTGTCTATTCCTGCAGCTTGTCGTTTCTAACGAGTGAGTTGTGTGACAAGCTGGCGCAGATAAAGCTTAGTTTGCAAGCAGACGCAAATAAAGCTTATTAAAGCAATAACTCATTGAATGCTACTGAAACTGATCTAGAGGAATTAGATCAAATTGTAGCAAATATTTCCAAGCACGAAGATGAGACTCAAGATAAATTTGATGTACTATCCAGTATAGTAAACCATCAATCCAATACAAATTCTACTATGTCTCAATCCAGTAATCAATTACCTGAGGTTCGTCTACCTACTTTAGACTTACCTACATTTGCAGGGCTGGATGAAGAAAATTGGGACACATTTTGGACTTCATTTGAAGTTCATATCCATAACAGGTCTTATCTTGACCCAATTTCTAAATTTTCATACCTGATTAGTCTTCTCAAAGGGGAAGCTAAAAAGGTTATAAATAACTTAGCTCTCACTGAGAGTAATTATGTGGAAGCTATAAAACTGCTGAAGTTGAATTATTGCAACCAGGAGTTAAGTATAGCTAACCTTTATTACCAATTGCTAGATCTGAATGCACCAAGTAACAGACCAGACTCACTTCAAAGCTTCAGGACTAGAAGCAGAGTCTCTAGTGAAGGCCTTAGGTACTAAAGTTGATGTACCAGCTTCAGAATGGTCAATCAAGTTACTTTTGCAGAGGAAATTGCCTCAAATTATCTTAGCAGAAATATGCTCACATTATAAAACCGAGTTTCTCACTCTCGAGCAAATATTCGAGGGGCTGAGAATAACAGTTAACAGGTTGAAGACTCATGATAAGATTAAACCTGAGTCTAAATTACCTAACATTGACATCTCAGTCAAACCCAAATTGACTTTGAATAAATCCAATAAATCTAAGCCTAAGACTACTCCATCCACTGGAAAGGGGAGTGGTAGTGTAGGTATTTATACTGTATCTCCCTCTGACACTGCAACTGATGTGTCTACTAAAAGGACAAATTCAGTCAGAGAGAGAAGGTGCCTGTTCTGCGATCAAGAACATCTCACCTACAAATGTACGGTTTATCCTAACTTTAATACCAGGATTAAACAACTTCAAGAATTACACAGATGCACCAAGTGCATGGGTTCTCATGAACCCAGTAAATGTGTTGTGCAGCTACGGTTATGCAGTAGATGCCACAAAGGTGTACATCATTATGCCTTATGTAGAACAATTTCTACCCAATCTGTGACACCTGGGAAGAATTCTATGAATTCTACCACAGTACAATATTGCAAGGTACATCAGGAAATAAGTGTACTTGCTACTGAGTCAGGCAATAATACCACTCTGCCTACAGCTCAACTTAAACTAATAGACAAGAAATCTAGAGTCAACACTAGAGGGCTCTTTGATCAGGGATCACAGAAAACCTTTATCACGCAACAATTAGTTAAGCAGTTAAAATTAAAACCTGCCAAAAGTGTGAGACTGAATATTTCTGGGTTCTTGACTAATAGTGGACCTCGTGAATACCAAGTAGTCAAGGTATTAGTGAGACTTGGATCTTCTACTAGTCCAATACAAGCGGTAGTAGTGGACAAACTTCCTACAGACCTGCAGGTCACAGGACTAGCTCGCACTGCGAGATATCTTAAACGAAACCGCATGAGGCTAGCAGATTACAAAATAAATTCTGACTGCCTCACAGATGTTGGTATACTTATAGGCGCTGACCATTATTATAAATTTATAACTGGATGCACCAGACAACACGGAATGAATTTGTTGTCATCTGCTGGAGGCAAGTTGCTTACTGGACCGGTGCTTTTCCAACAAAAAACAGCGTCAACCAACAAACAAGATAACAATGCAATAGTGGCGTGACTAGGCTTGGAACAGTCACCCCTACATTTCAGAGAAATATCTGAAGATTATGAGTCTGAACCACCTGTACATCGTTTGTGGGATTTAGACACTTTAGGTATTGAACAACCAAGTCCTGATGATATGTGGACTTACCAGCAATATCTGGATACAGTTGTCTATAAAGACAAACAATACTGGGTGAGATTGCCATGGAAGTTGAATCATCCACAACTTCCAGTTAATTATTTCATGGCAGCCTCTCAATTACAGTCACAATTAATGCGGCTGAAAAAACAGCCAGATAAATTAAATATGTACCATCAATTAATTCAGCAACAACTCAACAGTAAATTTATTGAAGTTGTTGATAATGATGACCGAAAAACAGGTCACTATTTACCCCATCACGCTGTGTTGAAAGATTCATTGACAACACCAATACGTATTGTTTTCAACTGTAGTGCCAAAGTGAAGGCAAACAGCGTGTCTTTGAATGAATGTCTCCAAACGGGACCTAGCCTAACACAAAGGCTACATGATGTACTGTTACGATTCCGTACTGGTATTTTCGCTTATACTGCTGATATCAGTAAAGCTTTCCTTAGAGTAGGCTTGCAAGAGGAGGATCGTAATTACACCAAATTTCTCTGGATTAAAGATCCCCAGGATCCTGACAGTGAGGTCATAACCTATCGGTTTGCCTCGGTGCTTTTCGGAGCGACTTCCTCACCGTTTCTACTTCAAGCCACATTAGATACACATTTGAAGAAGTCAAATAGTCCTTATAAGGCAGAGATCAGTGACAACTTGTATGTCGATAATTTCCAGGGAACAACTAATGATAAATCCAAATTGGTAGAAATTTACCATGAGGCTAACCGTGAGTTATTAGGAGCCAATATGCCACTACAATCATGGGCCTCAAACAATAAATCATTAAACCAGATAATCGAGAAAGAATTTCCAGGTTATCAGGTGCCTAATCAATTAAAAGTTCTGGGCGTGGAATGGAACACAGGTACTGACGAGATGAATGTCAAGTCAGTACAAACCAATAATTCATCCCTTACCATGAGAAAATTACTCTCATATGTCAGTCAACCATTTGACCCTTTAGGCTTACTTAGTCCTATATTAATAAGGGGCAAACTCCTAATGCAGGAATGCTGGCAGAAACATATGGGATGGGATGATCCGTTGCCAACTGAGTTGCAAGAGAAATGGCAAATACTCGCAGCGGATTTCAATCAATTAGGTGTTTTGAAATTTCCTCGTAATGCTTCAGGACAAAACTTACCTACAAATTTGCACATTTTTTGCGATGCCTCTGGCAAAGCATATGGCGCTGCAGCCTACTTAGTCAATAGTGCACAATCAATTTTACTCACATCTAAAGCGAGAGTTGCTCCAATCAAGAAGAGATCTTTACCTCAAATGGAGTTAACTGCATTGCTAGTGGGAGTAAGATTGGCTCATTGCCTGACCAAGACACTCAATAATATTCACTTTGGTGAGATCGTAGTGTGGTCAGACAATGAGGCAGTCTTACAATGGGTAAGAAATAACAATAATAAAACTCCCTACGTTAGTAATCGCGTTAGGGAAATTCATGAATTATCTGCTGGATATAAATT
This sequence comes from Procambarus virginalis, assembly GCA_020271785.1. Classification (NCBI taxonomy): domain Eukaryota; kingdom Metazoa; phylum Arthropoda; class Malacostraca; order Decapoda; family Cambaridae; genus Procambarus; species Procambarus virginalis. The sequence goes on from WNGS01057606.1 coordinate 5,721, forward strand.
CAGACATGTCCCCACTAAGGACAATCCTGCAGATTACTTATCAAGAGGTTTAACATTTAAACAGCTAAGCAAGTCTTCGATGTGGTTTAATGGACCTTCATGGCTTGTTAGTGGTCAGTGGCCCAAACAGAAACCACAAGTCATAGTGACCAGTATCACTACTCCCATGAAAGACCCAGAACCTCATCGAATCTCAGCTATTAATCCTCACAATTATTCTAACTTGAGTAAGTTATTAAGAGTGACAGCACATGTGTTTGACTTTCTTGCTAAGATAGGAATCAAGCATAAGTTTCCCAATCCTATCATCTACTGGATCAAACGTGCACAACAAGAGACATATGGAAGTGAATATGAAAATCTTCCAGATAAATTAACCAAGTCTCTAGGTATCTGGTATGATACCAACACTCATAATATATTAAGGTGTGGAGGACGTTTGCTTCATGCAAAAATTGATTTGGACACAAAGAATCCAATCCTTCTACCACGTCACCACATTATTACAAAACTTCTAGTTTTACATCACCATCAATATGGTACTTTGCATGGTGGAGTGTTAGACACTCTCACCGACCTCAGACAGAAATATTGGCTTCCTCAAGGTCGTCAAACTGTCAAATCAATTATTAAGTTCTGTATATCTGTAAACGCTACGATGCTCGAGTGTGTCCTTACCCAGGACCTCCACCACTCCCTAAAGAGAGGGTAGTTCATCTTCGTCCGTTTGAGACCACTGGTGTCGATTACACAGGAGCCTTGCTTCTCACTGGCAATCCGGATAAGATACCAGTGAAAGCTTATATTTGCCTCTTCACATGTGCTACTACACGAGGCGTACATTTAGAAGTGACTTCTGACATGAGTGCTGAAGCCTTCATCCAAGCTTTTCGTAGATTTGCAGCTCGCAGATCCTGTCCCAAACTCATGATATCTGATAATGGCTCAAATTTTGTGGCAGGAGAAGCCTGCTTACGAGAGATATGGAATCATCCAGAAGTGCAGTCTGTCATGCAGAGACGACAATGCCACTGGAAATTTATTGCTCCCAGAGCCCCCTGGCAAGGTGGGTTCTACGAACGAATGATAGGGACTGTCAAGAAGTGTTTAAGGAAGACCTTGCATCGACAGAAAATTAGTTACTCAGAACTCCAAACACTCGTCGTGGAAATTGAGGCGCGAGTCAACAATCGCCCATTAACTTATCTATCAGATGATTTCTCACAGAGAGAGCCTCTGAGTTCCTCGCATTTAATACATGGAGGCCTGCTGAGCCCTCTGATACCTTTGGCAGAAGAGGACCCCGTCGATCCTTCCTATGTAACCAGGAGTGACTTAGTACAAAGTTACCAACATCTCTCTAGAGTAATTGAAAGGTGGAATGAGGTGTGGACTCGAGAGTACCTCACCGCTCTACGAGAGTACCACTATGGAGCTTCGAGCCCCTATAATAAAGTGCAACTTAAACCAGGAGACCTAGTATTAGTTGACAGTGATGGACCAAGGTCAGAATGGCCTATAGGCAAAATTGTTGCAATCCACCCAGATCACCAAGGCATCCTGAGAGTAGTACGAGTTTTGTGCAAAGGCACTACTACTCTAAAGACATTAGAGAAGTTGGTACCTCTCGAATTAGCAGAAAGAGAGTTTATCAGAACCAGCTTCAACAGTTTCCGAGGATAACAATTCTGATCCACCGAGCACACGCCCCACTAGAGCAGCTGCTCAACAATGTAAAAGGAAACTACAAGCCTATTATAGCTCTGACTAAGAGCAAATAATTTTTCATCCAATTTGAGTGATCATGATGATACTGTGTTGTGATGTCTAGTAACCAATCAGCTACAAGTCACAATGACCCAGACATTCACCTCACAGTAGAATCTCAGTTACTCGAATTGTATGATTCAATCATTAACTTGTGTAAACTATTAGTTATGACATTAAATTTCATGTCTTAACCCTTCAATTGCGCATCGCATCATATGATGCGTTGACCGACTTGCAGAAAATTGCGCGTCGCATCATATGATGCGTTGGAGTACTACGCAAGATTTAAACGGCCCGCGGATACACGGGGTTCACCACACCTTCATCAGGGCTCTTGTAAACAGATGCGATTTTTAAAAAAAATCGTGGGCCAAACTCCCGGGTGTTAGGGGCCTCAGTATCGTGTAAGCTACCAAGCCTGACGCACGCAGCATGAGCTCACAGCACTGCTGTTCAGCTTGTGACCACAGCATCGCCTAAAAATGCCATAATATACTTGTTCATGCTATTATGTAGCGATAATATTATTACAGAAGACCCCTGACTGTGATAAAACTGACCATGGGTCTGATAATAAGAGGATTGTGATGATATTTAGCGCTGTGCTCCATGGAGGGAGGAGTAATGCTGTGGGAGGGAGGGTGGTGGCGTTGTTATCTGACTGTGTGTGGCCACCTTTTATTGACTGCACTCACCATACCAGCTTAGCAGTTCGTTATGGTGAACACAAATGTAGCTACTTATATATAACGTGTGTATAGAGAGTATAAACAGCAAGAGTAGGAGGTTGGGAGCCGCCATTTTGGTGAGAGGAGCGTCGTCTGCAGGAATTATCGTGTTGTTTACTGGTGATCACGTCTTTGGGCACCATACCAGTTTACTTGTACAAGTTTGGTGAATAAAACCGGTAGATATTTATATATAATGTGTGTATATAGCGTAATAACACCACAAGCAGTATTGTTGGAGGAGAAATAGTGCGTGTGGCCTTGAGGGCGGCAGCCATCAGCTGACTGTGAGGTCCATCAGTGGCAGTGGCAGCCAGTGGCGGGCTGCCACTGCCACTCAGCATACCAACTTAGTGGTTCGTTATGGTGAACACGAATGTAGATACTTATATATAGCGTCTGTATATAGTGAATAAAAGCAAAAACAGTATTGTGGGAGGAGAATGTGGGCGAGTCAGATGACTTGAGGGAGGGCGTGAGTGGCTGGCTGGTACACGGCGGTCACTCCTCGTTACTTTTTTGACTCATAATAGCAACTTGGTGGTTCGTTATGGTGAACAAAACATGCAGATACTTATATATAACCTGTGTATATAGTGTAACAACCGACAAAGTATTTGTTCACTGTTTGATGAACATAATTGAATCAACAATATGCACACCATATTTTTGAGTACAGCGATGATTCACCCATTTCATTATATAAATATATCACACTACACACTATTGAATAATATTACAGCAAAAAAACTACGAAAAATCAATCAGAGACATTGAAATAATTAGGCAATTATCTCTTTGTGGCAACTCTGGCCTGACAGCTGGCGATCAACAGACCGCCTGGGACGCATGCTGAGTGAGCGCCTGTTTTGTGCCAGACTTCCCTGCCCTATAGCGGCCAATATATTCAACTTACGATTTTTTTACTATTTTTCCCGTGATCAGTGAACACAAATTAACAGGTTAGGAAGAAAAAATAATTTTTTTTTTTTTGTATGCGCCTGTGGGTGTCAAATGGTATATAGCTATGCGCCATTTAAGGGTTAAATTCTTGTATGTCCTTGACATTTACGGGACATCCGTTGTGTGTGTACTAACATACTAACCTTAATACTAACTTCGGGATAGGTACGTCAGTACTCAACATGGCACTGCGACCCGAGTTTTCTCCCCCCGGAGTTATGTTGGAAATTTCCAACACTTATCATCTATTATTATATTATAATAAATTACCATTACCTTACTAATTGCAGTAGTTCTTAACACCACTAACAGTAGTGTTAATATAATTTAATCTGAGCATATTGCTGATAATGACTCCTGATAATGTAAATCGAGAGTTATTAATTGAAATTATTTAGTAACAGTTTTTATTCTGTTACGATCGAATGCTCTGGAGAAGTATAAATAACATCTCCATTTCTCGCTAGAGATCATTTATCGAGAATATTATAATTATTAAATCCCTATAATTGCAACCCAGTTCATATTATCGCATTTCATCCATAATTGCGCGGAAAAGAATAATTCGTGTTTAATAATTTCCGTGGTGAATGCGAGAGCGGGGAGGGAGGAAGGCGGAGACGCCATTACTCAACAAGGCTTGGTCACGAGGCAGCGTGGGTGAAGCACATGGCAGTTGCTGGGAATTCTTATCGACAAGAATTACGTTGATACCCAGTTAATAAGTGAAATTTACTTGCCTATGTGTTCTCTAGTGCCTCGTCAGTTAATAACGCGTCTACAATTAGTACCAGGACTCGTAATTAAGTGTGCACAGCAGTGAACATTGAGTCCGGCAGACGCGAATTTCAGCACACCTCAGTACTCTGTTACGCTCACATAAGTATTTCCCTAGTTTTTGATGCATCAAAGTAGGTAGTACATTTGTGAGTGGTTTGTCGTCAGGAAGAATGAACATAAAAAATAACATGTTAGTAATGTTTATCACTCATCTCAGTTTCATGAATATCTGAACATAAGTTGTAGCCTAGTCAATTGCTACTTTACATTTCTTGTATTACAGCATGTATTTGAGGTGCCAGCAAGATTCTCATCAATCGTGTTATTTACCTCGAGTTCTTTCTCTATGGGGATTCCGTGACCACGAGGACGAATGATGAACTGGCATTAGAAATCGTCTTACAGCTAAGACACATTTTTCTTACAAATTTATTCAATTTGATTATTGCTTCTATAATTCATATAGCAATTTCCATAGAATGATTATTGCCAGATTTGGTAATTAATGTTTATGCTTTAACTGTGCTCAGTATTTTGCTCAGTGATTAATGATGATTAATGATCATAATGATTATAATTTGATTACCATATATATGAATATATTGTAGTTAGATTTACCATGTTATTAATACCACAATGAACTAGTGACGAACCACACTGGTTCCTAGATATATATGAACTTCTAGAAATAACCCCCAATGTTGATATTTGAGGCTTTAGCTTTAATTAATAATTACAGTCTTCATTTATTTCAAGTGATTATTCATTAAATGAGTATCCATAGACACTGGTTCTCTAGTGTCATTCAAATGATCACTTTTATTTGTTTTCCCTCTTTTCTCAAAAGTGGGTGGTCCTTCGATTTATTTCAATACCATAATTAAATAATTTAATTTCTGAGTTCAAGCCCCAGATACCCAACAATTATTCTTGCAAGGGGCAAGGAATTTGTTAAGAATATAGGATTGACATTACCACTACCTATAAAACCTATAGACGATGATTTAATTAATGTCCTAATGGAGGGTATGGATAAGTTCAAAAATCTGAAAGGCAAAGCCACATCCCACGGTGAAGATGGTATCACTTATGACATATTGCGTCTGCTCCCTTTAGTACCAGGGAATCCCCTGCTTGAGCTGTATAATATGAGCTATGTTACTGGGGAACTTCCTATCTCTTGGACCAACAGTATAATCATTCCAATTCCCAAGCCAAATCAAGAGAATGCTTTCCGCCCAATTTCCCTTACTAGCTGCATTTGCAAAACATTCGAGAGAATGGTCCTAAACCGTCTCCTCCATAGAATAAGAACCATGCTATCCCCCCAGATATATGGCTTCATGCATGGAAGGAGTGTGCATCATTGCATCACCACCTTTCTTACCCTGCACACTGAAAAGTCATATACCACCTTCCTAGATCTTAAGTCTGCCTTTGATATTGCAAATAGACATGTTATCTTGAGTGAGCTTGCAAGAATGAATATTGGTGGTCGGCTTCTTTGTTGGATCAGGGGTTACTTATCCAACAGGAAGTCATCTGTATTTTTCCAGGGGCATAGGAGTGTAACAAGAGACTTTGAACTAGGTACCCCGCAGGGTGGTGTCCTCAGTCCTACCTTATTTAATATCTTAATAAACACGCTGTTAAACTCTATACCGAGCAAACCCAACGTCCACATCATTAGCTATGCTGATGATATAATGATACACACCACTGGGTATGCTAACACGCAGAACACTCTTAACTCTGTATTAGATTCATGTCAGGACCTAGGTTTAATTATCTCAGCAGAGAAAACAAAGATACTAAATCGGCGCCCACCCAGGCAGGGAGGAGCTGTTCGCAAGATGCAACTATCTGATGGCTCCCAGCTTGACTATGTAAACAGATTCAAATACCTTGGCCTTGAGGTGCCACTGTATGGTCCTGTTGTATTCAGACTGTCGTCAGTATAAAGAGAGGCTCCGAGCTCTCAAGGCTGTTGCAGGTTATCACTCAGGCTATGGTGCCAATGTCAGAATTGTCAAAATGATGTACCTTGCATACATCAGATCTTTAGTGGATTATGCTGCACCTCTGCTTGTTTTGATGCCTGAAAGAAAGCTTGGAGGGCTTGAAAAATTGCAGAACGAAGCCTTGAGGATAATCCTTGGGTGCCCTCGTACCACAAAGATACTTAATATGAGAAAGGAACTTAATATTCTGAGCGTTGTTGATCGTGTTACTGAAATTAACTGTCAAATTGGTATAAAAATGCTTAGGCTAACTCATCCTAATCCTTGCACAGAAGCCCTCCAGACTTACTTTATTGAAGATCAGCATTGTTCCAAATGGATAACAAAAACTGGAACTCAACTCAGAATGTATGGGGTTCATGATTTGTACCAAGAGAAACAACAACGGCACTTTCCTGCACCGTGGGAGGTTACACCCTTTCCAGTTTTAATCCCTCCCTTTCCACCCAAGAAGCAAATTAGAGATAAGCCCAAGCTTCGTCTTGAGGCAAAGCTCAACGCCTTAAGCCATATTGATGCTCTGTCCACAGAGCATTCTCTCTCTCAAATCATATACACTGATGGTTCCCTACACCGCACCACGGGTGCAGCTGGAAGTGCAGTTGTTCTGACAATGGGCGATGGCTTGTACTTTGAGTGGGGAGTCCGTATAAACAATTGGGCCTCTACCCTTCAGACCGAACTATTTGCCTTGATCCTTGCACTGAAATGTGTACAAGTCTCCAAACTTGATACATTAATTGTAAGTGACTCCTTATCATCCTTAAATGCTCTCAACTCTTTAAGACATAACTGTAACATGCTCGTGTCCGAAGCTAGACACAAATACAACAAAATTATTAAGGATGGTAACAGAGTCCATTTCATGTGGTCTCCATCTCATGTTGGCCTCCGAATGCATGATAGAGCTGATAAGTTAGCCAAAGAATCTGCCTTTAAAGGAGCCGTTGAGTGTAACCTTGGATTGTCAATGAGCAATCTGAGAGCAGCAGTACACCGAGAACTTCAACAAGATCTTGTAGATCTGAGGCAAAGTGAAATTGACACCAGTAATTCCATCTATCATCATACTATCATGCAAGAGGAGCCACACATCTATGGATCATCCAATAAAATCAGCAGACTTCTAGATGTTACTGCTGCTCGGCTTAGACTCGGTTACAAGTATCTCTGGGAATTCTCATTATCTGCCGATGTAGACCTGACCAAATGTAAACTGTGTCAACAAAATTATTCGCACACCCTCCGTCACTATGTGATGGAGTGCGAAAAGATACGTGAATTTAGAGACAATTCTATAACCAATGTTCCAGCGATGTGTAAATATTTCATTCAAAATGATCTGCTACCAGAAATTTTAGCCAAATATCCCCAGTTTGCTAACTGTAGGTAGTAACTGAGTGATTGTAACCTATCCACCGCTGCCCACTGGATGGGGGGCGGTGTGCAGGACAAACATATAAATTTTGACACTAGCTCTCACATGTCAGTTGCTTAATTTAGAACCTGTACTTGAGGTCGATCTCGAACCCATTGTTGATGTGACGACTTATATTGAATTTTGTAACTAGCTCATCAAGATTGTAACTTGCTTAGCTAAATGAATTGTGGGGTTCAGTCCCTGAGCCCATTATGTGCCTCTGTAACCCTTTCCACTACCGCCCACAAGATGGGTATGGGGTGCATAATAAATGAACTAAACTAACTCAAAATTAATACCTGTTGAGAGTATAGGATATGCATTAAGTCAGTACTTTAAGGAATCCAGGGATTTATTACCTTTTATTATACAAAGTAGATGTCTAGAAAATAGTGTTGAGGTATATGCAAGAGGGTACAGATATTTATTTACGAGTACGGGAAATAATTTATGAAGCAGTGGATGATAAAGCGGAACAAGAAGTTACACCTGAAGATCTGGGATTGAAAACTTTACCTGAGACTTGTAATAGCACTGTTGAAAACAAGGATTGTATAGATCAATCTTGGGAAGAAGATATTTTATGTAGAGTTTGTATGGATAAAAATATAAATATTGTAATACTGTAAAGGTTGGATAACAAGAACTTTTCACACTAGAGATGCTATACCGATGATGACACTTTTCAAAACGCTTGTGCTCTCTAGAGTGGAGTACTGCTGCACAATGACAGCCCCTTTCACTGCGGGTGAAATTGCTGACCTGGAGAGCGTGCAGAGATCCTTTACTGCTAGAATCCACTCGGTAAAACATCTAAACTATTGGGACCGACTAAAGAGCCTAAATCTGTATTCCCTTGAGCGCAGGCGGGAGAGATACATAATAATTTACACGTGGAAATATTAGAGGGGCTGGTCCCAAACCTGCACACAGAAATAACATCACATGAGACCAGAAGACATGGCAGGATGTGCAGAATACCCCCGTTGAAAAGCAGAGGTGCAACTGGTACTCTGAGAGAGAACTCTATCAACATCAGAGGTCCGAGACTGTTCAACACGCTTCCACTACACATAAGGGACATAACTGGCAAACCCCTCACAGTGTTCAAGAGAGAACTGGATAAGCACCTCCAAAGGATACCTGATCAACCAGGCTGTGACTCATACGTCAGGCTGCGAGCAGCCGCGTCCAACAGCCTGGTTGATCAGTCCAGCAACCAGGAGGCCTGGTCGATGACCGGGCCGCGGGGACGATAAGCCCCGGAAGCACCTCAAGGTATCCTCAAGGTACCGTGTAAACATATGGTGACATGCAGTGGTTGTCTTTTATCTCTGAAATGCTGTCCAATTTGTAGAGGAAATATTTCCTATATAATAAATCCAATGGCTTGTTGAATATTTGTAAATGATTTCTTGATTAACTGCTTAACTACTACGATTAACTGTATGTGTTTACGATTTTATTTTCTTGAATACCTATATATGTTAAATGTTGTAATAATAAACTCGATGTCTCTTCTAAATAAGATTTCTTTATCCTTAATATATTAATTTGCTTATTACATTGGGGACTAAAACAAGTACTTAATTATGCAACTGAATATTGCATGATGTAGTAAGTTTAAAGAAATATTTGATTGCAATGACTTGAAAAGTTTCTTTGACTATTGAAGGTGTATGTTTAATAAAACTGAGTTACGAAGAATGCCTTATGATGCTACTGTAAGTAATGACCTAGTGCATTGCAAGTATCTTTAATTTACGAAGTGTCTTAGAATGATTTATAATGACCTCGTTTGAAACAATGGATTACTACAAAAATGCTCTGTAG
>WNGS01057607.1:0-12797 GCA_020271785.1 Procambarus virginalis
TAGTCTAATCTTCCTCCTCTGAGGTGAGTTGCTGTTCATCACCCAGGACTCTAAGGTTTTCACTTCCCCTGACAAAGAGTGACAGTTTTCCGTCCATTGACATTGGGCTGATGACAGTTGGCACCAAAGTGGGGGTTTGGCATTCAGGTCACCGACCAGCAGGGTAGGTTCTCATAATAAATTCAGGCAGTGTACTCACCTAGTTGCTGCTGGGGGGTTGAGCTCTGGCTCTTTGGTCCCGCCTCTCAACCGTCAATCAACAGGTGTACAGTTTCCTGAGCCTATTGGGCTCTATCATATCTACATGAAACTGTGTATGGAGTCAGCCTCCACCACATCGCTTCCTAATGCATTCCATTTGTCAACACTCTGACACTAAAAAAGTCTTTCTAATATCTCTGTGGCTCATTTGGCACTCAGTTTCCACCTGTGTCCCTAGTGCGTGTGCCCCCCTAGTGTTCCCTGTGTGCCCTAGTGTGTCAAGGTCAAGTTTACTCTGTGGAACATATAGGTTGATTATATGTAGGGCATTATTGTTTAAGTAAATGGTTACTCCCAGTGATTCAAACTCATCCCCCATGTGCAGGTCATCAATAATCTGTGCGGGAATGTTGTTATTTACAAAAGTGATGAGACCCCGTTTTCTTTCCCCAGAGGGCAGGGAGAACTTGCGATAACTGCTGAACCTTGGGTTGAAGTCATCACCTACCATCGTCTCCTGTAGCACTATGACGTCAGTTTGGTGTTCACGAGCGTATTGTATGATGTCATTAATTCTATTACGTACGCCATTGCAGTTCCATTGTAGGATAGTGAGACTTTCTTCACCGTGGTTATCCATCGTGGAGGTGTTGGTCATCAGATGTGCTGTGTGCGGCGGTGTTGTTGCTGGTGAGAGTGTGTGCACTGGTGGTGTTGTATGTGGTGTTGCACCACCGTCATGTGCTGGTGGTACTGTTTGTATGGGTGTCAGTGGTCAATGGTGTTGTGTACACTAGTGTCGTTGTGTTCACTGCTGGTGCTGTCGGTGGTGTTGTGTTCACTGCTGGTGCTGTTGGTGGTGTTGTGTTCACTGGTGGTGCTGTTGGTGGTGTTGTGTTCACTGGTGGTGCTGTTGGTGGTGTTGTGTTCACTGGTGGTGCTGTTGGTGGTGTTGTGTTCACTGGTGTTGGTGGTGTGTTCACTGGTGGTGTTGTGTTCACTGGTGTTGGTGGTGTGTTCACTGGTGGTGTTGTGTTCACTGGTGGTGTTGTGTTCACTGGTGGTGTTGTGTTCACTGGTGTTGGTGTTGTGTTCACTAGGCCAGCGATAGTACCGAGTCTGCTGTTATGTGCCGTGGCTCGTGTTGCATCCTCATGCACCAAGTTGCAACCTGCTGATCTCGCCAGAAACAAGTTCACGCCATGCAGCATGTGAAGTATATCCCCCTGGGTCTTCTGGATTGTACCCAAATCCCGTAAGTATAGAGAACTGGATCACCACTACAATTTTGTCCTCATTGCTTCTGAGACACTCGGCGCCTGGGGTAAAAGTGCTACCAGTTTTTTAAGGAACTGGGTTCAAGGCTCATTGAAACAACAAGGGACCCTAGAGCTGCCAGCTTTCTTTTCCAGCGCCTCAGCGTGGCGATACAGAAGGGGAAATGCGCACTGCATCCAGGGTTCCTGCCCGCCATCTGAGGAGCTGGAGGAACTCGACAACCTATGATAACCATCTTTGTAACCTATATGTAACTCCTTTTTTGTAACAAAGTTCAAATAAAGCAAATATATATATGTGGTGTACATTCAAAAGAATGGGGGTGGTAGGAGAAGAAAATATTAGTGTTCAGTGAGAAACCACAAGGTCTCCTCTGAATACGTTTTATTTTCTTCTCCGAGGCTATGGGTCCCCACATTGGCACCAGAGGTGGTACCCTCACAAACTTTATATATATATATATATATATATATATATATATATATATATATATATATATATATATATATATATATATATATATATATATATATGTCGTACCTAGTAGCCAGAACGCACGTCTCAGCCTACTATGCAAGGCCCGATTTGCCTAATAAGCCAAGTTTTCATGAATTAATATATTTTCACTAAATTTTTTCTTATGAAATGATAAAGCTACCCATTTCATTATGTATGATTTCATTTTTGTTTATTGGAGTTAAAATTAACGTAGATATATGACCGAACCTAACCAACCCCACCTAACCTAACCTAACCTATCTTTATAGGTTAGGTTAGGTAGCCGAAAAAGTTAGGTTAGGTAAGGTTAGGTAGGTTAGGTAGTCGAAAAAATAATTAATTCATGAAAACTTGGCTTAGGTTAGGTTAGGTGTAGGTTAGGTTAGGTTAGGTTAGGTTACAAACCCAAACAAACACCTCTAACCACTTCTTCCAACGAGTTTGCAACAGCAACAACCCCAGCTCTCGATAGATGCACCCCATCCCGAGCATACATTTCATTTTCTTCCATAGAAGTGTTCCCAGTTGTCTATATACGATATTGCATTAGATTTGCAATATCTTTCCAGCCTGCAATTGACACCAAGTGCCCTCGACATCCATTCATTTCCCACTCCCTTTCTTGGAAGAATGCCACATATGATCGGGATTCCTCCCTTGCTCCTAACTAATTCTATTGCTGTCTTGTATTTCAGTATTAGTTCCTCACTTCTAACTCTCCCAACATCATTACCCCTACACTAATACAAATAATGGGTTTGTTCCCATTTCCCGTCATAATATCTTTCATGTTTCCAACAATATCATCAATTCCAGCTCCCGGATAGCAAACTCTTAATCTGTTCCCCCTATCTCTGGCACAAAACGTTCTGTCTAAATACCTCACCTGGGAATCTCCCACAACCATAATTCGCTATGGTACCTCCTTAACTTTCTGAGCACCCTGAGGGGCCCGCGCTTCGCCGCTCCTTGCTGATTTCTTTTCGGAGTGAACTGCTGGCTCACCACAGCACTCGTCCTCCACACGACAAATGAATTTGCTGCCTTTAGGGCGTCTGTAGGCGGCCTTGTTAAGGTCTTCTTAAGACCCCTGTCCCCAACGACTCTCCACGACGAGGTCTTGTTTATATTGGTCTTCTCCGTTTCTTCCCGACGTTTCAGCTGTCGTCAGCTGAAATTGACGACAGCCCATTTATGTCATGGGTGACTTTAATTATAGTGGAATAAATTGGTTGAACAAAACAGGGAATAATGAAGCAGAAGAATTTCTAGAATTAATTGACGATTGCTTTCTTACGCAACACATTAAGGAACCAACACGGGAAAATAATATTTTAGATTTAGTGTTAACTAACAGGGAAACACAAATTAATGACATCGAAATAGGGAGTGAGCTAGGGAACAGTGATCACAAAGAAATCAGATTTAGCATAGAATGGAATAGGCCTGTAGGAGAAAATTCTGTGAAAGTGCCAGATTTTCGAAAAGCTGATTTTAATAGCCTAAGAAATTTTTTGGGTCAAATTTGGGTCAAATATCTTCGGTTTTACTTAAAATATTTGTCTGGTAGAGATTTTACAGATAGATCGCGTTTTTGTCTTTCTTCTGACTAATAAATAATTTTGGTTTAATAAGTCATCAAGATGTTTTCAACAATATTCTTTCGGCGGTCGTCTTTTCCAACATGGGTGACCCTTTTGGAAACGCGATATTTGGGTTAACCCATCCCATAGTTGGGTCTGTTTCCATTATGGTTCGGAACACCTGTTTGTTCCGAACCATAATGGAAACAGAGTCGTGGACTAACCCTGTGGACGCCCTATCGACCCTGTGGGCGGCAGTGGACCCCTTACCGATCATGTGGGCGGCAGTGGACCCCCTACCGACCCTGTGGGCGGCAGTGGACCCCCTACCGACCCTGTGGGCGGCAGTGGACCCCCTACCGACGCTGTGGGCGGCAGTGGACCCCCCTACCGACCCTCTGGGCGGCAGTGGACCCCCTACCGACCCTGTGGGCGGCAGTGGACCCCCTACCGACCCTGTGGGCGGTAGTGGACCCCCTACAGACCCTGTGGGCGGTAGTGGACCCCCTACCGACCCTGTGGGCGGTAGTGGACCCCCTACCAACCTTGTGGGCGGCATTGGACCCTATATACTAATCCTGTGGGCGATACTGGACCCTATACTCATCCTGTAAGCGGCCATGGACGCCATACACATCCAGTGGGTGTTATTGGACCCCATACTCATCCTGTGGGTGGTATTGGACCCCATACCTATCCTGTGGGTGGTAGTGGACGCCATCCACATCCAGTGGATGGTATTATAATATAATAATAATATGTTTATTCAGGAAAGGTACATACATAGAGAGATTTTACATAAGTGGATCAATTTATAGATAGAGCTAGTACATACAATGCCTAAAGCCACTATTACGCAATGCGTTTCGGGCAAGAAAACATTAATATCTAAAACTTAATACTAATTGGACAAAAGAATAAAATGTTTTGAGAATAGATACAATTAAAGGTACAAAAAAAAAGGGGGGAACATGACTGAAAAGCAGCACAAATACAATATGTAGACAAACAGCGTTGAATAAAAAAAAATATAAGACATGGGTTGACAATAGAGGGGTAAGGTAGGTTACAGGGAGTTTATCAGGTAGTGTTTAGTTTTAATCTTAAACTGGTTGAGAGAGGTACAGTCTTTAACATGGTTGGGAAGGTCATTGAACCCCATACCCTTCCTGTGGGTGGTAGTGGACGCCATCCACATCCAGTGGATGGTATTGGACCCCATACCCTTCCTGTGGGTGTATGTGATCCCCATACCCATCCTGCGGGTGGATGTGACCCCCCCCCCAATACCCATCCTGTGGGTGGTATTGGACACCTTACCCACCTAACAGGTGGTAGTGGACAATATACCCATCCTATAGGTGGTATAGTAGACACCCTACCATCTTGTTTGCACTAGTTTAACCAATAGACATTCCAACGTAACATCGTTTTCTGTTAGCGTTCCAACAAAACATTATTTAAAGATTTTTAAAGCAAAAACTATGGTATATAATATTTATTGGTGAAGCACTGTTATTCTATGAAATAATTTATAGTGCTTATTATAATTTACTAAGAACAACTAATATTTCTCAAAACAAAACTACGAGCCTCCAATAGGATGTAGCTGATCTGTAATATTTTAAGAGCATGGACAATATCAGGTAAATTTCACAACCCTTGTGGGACCTGAAAACTACAATTTTTCATTATAATTGAACCAATCACGACTATTCAGCTATCTACGTTGATGGACGGGTACTGTGAGACGTAAATTGGTAGGTGAGGAAGAGTTTGGGCCTTGGAGAAAATGTAACTTGGAATATACCACATATGTACTAATTCACATTCAACATATTGACTTTTAGCATTAAGTCATATATGTGCTGTCTTGTGTGAGAGCGGGTTGCTTCACTTGACTCCTCTTCCAGAGACGAGTCCAATGACATCCAACTTGGCACACTTTGGACGTCAACTAACGAAGTTAGATCTTGCAAACACTTGTGCAATCAATTGATGCTATGAGAGATAAAGGGATATTGTACCACCACGTGGTCTCAACAGACTGATGCAGACTGCAGTGCTAAGATCCGTGATCATTGGCAGCATTTGTAGCGATCCATCAACATATTGCTACGATAGCTGACTAGACGGGAATAAAAAAAGGTTTCCCAGTTATCTGTGATTCCTTCTATATAAATTAAGTAAATTACAGCTATCTTTGTGGACATAGAAATTTCCCGCCAAATCCGCGCCGTCACCCCGTGTACTTTAATACGTGGGTGTTAAACAGGTGACACCTTGTGTCGCCTACAACGTGTGTTCACCCTGTGTGCTCACGCGTCTGCACCACCCGGTGTCAACCAAGTGCACTGCTTAACCCTCCCGGTTAGTGCGCACCAAACTCGCCTTTGCGATGTTGTTGTTGTTTTAGAACAACTGCTTAAACGTAATACATTTTGAGTACTGGTAGAGATGCACCCTCTCTAAGACTTGTCAGAGAGCGCAAAGCTGAGTTTCTGGCTTTACAACGTTGCCGAAGATATTCAATTTCTTGAGTGAATTTCAACTGGCTGTCTATTATGACTCCTAGGTATTGAAAAGAGGTAACCCACTCAATTTCGTGTCCTTGTATTGCCAGTTTGATGTCTTGAGTTTTCATTTTAAACGGCCATAGCTTTGATTTTATTGCTGTTTATTTTCACTGCTATGCGTTCCACTTCCCTGCTGATAATATCTAGGCATTTTTGTGCATGGTTCCTTGCGTCTTTGTCATTGATGATGACCACAAAATCGTCTGCATAGTTAAGCAGTTTGGCTTTTGGTAACTTGAGAATCATGAATTGTTCCATGAGACAGTTGAAGAGGAAGGGGCTTAGTATTCCTCCCTGCGGAGTTCTATTTTCCAGCCTCGTTGACGACGTTGTTTTTCCTTGGAATTTGACTTTAGCTTCTCGGTTAAGCGGGCTTCCTCTGGCAAAGGCAAGAGCGTGTCCTTTGATTACCTTATCCACAAGGCAGCACAGTGTAGCTGGAGCACTGGCTAACTCGAAGACTTTTTCTAGGTCTAGAAAAATAAGTATTCCAGGTTTGTTATTGATTTAATCCCGGAGGGAGGTAAGGCATTCTGTGGTTCCAGCACCTTTTCTGTAAGCAAACATATTTTGGTGTAGTGGATTGGCTTTCCATTCAGTTCAATTAAGAGCCATTCTTTCTGCAGTTTTGGCCAGACAGCTTGTTAATGAGGTGGGTTTTGGATTTACTGGATCTTTAGGTTTTGGAATGGGAACTATAATTGCACTGTTCCTAGAGAGTGGTCGAGTTCTTGTCACCTATACTATGTTGATGAGACTCAAGAAGGCTTCTTCGCCCTTTTCTCCTAGCTTGGCCAGCATGTTATAAGTGATTTTGTCCTCACCTGGAGCTGTGTTTTTAGTTTTCTGTGTAGCTCTTCTGAGTTCTTTCAGATTGAAAGGTTGGTCTAGTTCTTCCAGGCTGGTCCCCGTGTACTCTGGCGTCTGCACCACCCGGTGGTGTGAAGTGCACTGCTTAACCCTCCCAGTTAGTGCGCGCCAAACTCGCCCTTGCGAGCGACACCTTCCTCTTGAGCCACCCACCCCACTCAGTGAGGTTACCTTGAGGTTACCTTGAGGTGCTTCCGGGGCTTAGCGTCCCCGCGGCCCGGTCGTCGACCAGGCCTCCTGGTTGCTGGACTGATCAACCAGGCTGTTGGACGCGGCTGCTCGCAGCCTGACATATGAGTCACAGCCTGGTTGATCAGGTATCCATGATGAGGTGAGGGTTCATCCATGGTGAGGTGAGGGTCCCTCCCATTCGCCTGCACCACCAGGTCGCCATACTTCACGTGGTATTGCTATTACCACGTGTGGAGAGTGCTGAGTAGATCTTCAATCAACTGCAGAATTTATCACCCTGTATGTATGAAGAAAGAGTGACTGAAAGAAGGCCGGTTTTATTAATGTGAGCACTCATAAAATTATCTGTATTTTGTTGTTGTGTTTAAGTTCCCAGTGTTGACTTTACATCAACTTTTCGACTTCACGGTGTCTCATTAGCACCTGTACAGGTGAGGGAAGCATAGTGGAGGAATACACTTGTAAGGGACCATTACAGTACGTCTGTGGGATTACTGTAATTCGGTCTCTGGATGTGTATATGTTACACGTATTTACACATTTAGTCAAGTTGTACTATTGTGTTGAAGTTGAGGTTCGGTTCAATATTATACCATTTGGATTAACGATTTCCATGTGTATATTTTGATATAATTTCAGAAGAAACCAGTGAGTCGAGAGAGGTAAGTGGTGGTCTACTGTGATACCCGGATTTATTAGCTACTGTGTGTTTATTGATTGATATCTTTGTGATTATTAATGCTACTGTGATTGGTGTTGTGTTATAACATTGTGCTGTGTTATTGATGTGCTATTGTTATTATTACACTGTGAAGTGTAGCCAAGTGTTACCGAGTTCTGATTTGTCTGCGTGACAAGGATTTATGTGATCTTTAATTGTTAATTGAAGAGTAAGTGAAGTTAATTAGATGTTTTGATAGCTGTCCATTGAGGCAGTGTGATTAATGTAATCAAGTGAATTGACGTATCCTGATTTGGCAAGCTGTCTATAATGATAGCGTCGTGTTAACCTAATTCGATGATTAATTAGCTCTTTGTTTGACAGTAATTACTGCAATTACTTAATAATCGTTTAATTCTTGATGACAATAATTATGGCGGGAGAATTATTGCTTTGAATGTTGAAGTGTCTGAGTGACAGGTTGTAATTAATGTAAATTACCTTAGTTTGCTGACTGTTTGGATGACAGTAATTAACGCAGTTAGTTAACGAAATAATTAGTATAATTGACTAAATTGTTGTTTTGATTAAATTGATTGGAAATCAATTGTTCTGGCCATGTGTGATTGAACAGTAAAGTAATTGCTCTTGTTTTCATTGTCGTCTTTAGAGACGTGTCAGCATAATGGAGAGTGCTACAGGAGACTGTCTCTGTGACCAGTCTTGCTGTGTTGATTTGAGTTTAATTACTCACCGAGTTGTACTCACCTTGTTGTGTTTGTGGTTGTTGAGCTCTGGCTCTTTGGTCCCGCCTCTCAACCGTCAATCAACTGATGTACAGATTCCTGAGCCTACTGGGCTCTGTCATATCTACATTTGAAACTGTGTATGGAGTCAGCCTACACCACATCACTTCCTAGTGCATTCCATTTACTAACTACTCTGACACTGAAAAAGTTCTTTCTAATGTCTCTGTGGCTCATTTGGGTACTCAGCTTCCACCTGTGTCCCCTTGTGCGTGTGCCACCCGTGTTAAATAATCCATCCTTGTCCAACCTGTCAATTCCCCCGGAGAATTTTGTATGTGGTGATCATGTCCCCCCTAGCTCTTCTGTCTTCCAGCGACGTGAGGTGCAGTTCACGTAGTCTGTCCTCACAACTCATGCCTCTTAGTTCTGGGACTAACCTTGTGGCATACCTCTGAACTTTTTCCAGTTTCGTCTTGTGTTTGACTAGGTACGGACTCCATGCTGGGGCTGCATACTCCAGGATTGGCCTTACATATGTGGTATACAAGGTTCTGAAGGATTCCTTACACAGGTTTCTGAAAGCAGTTCTGATGTTAGCCAGCCTCGCATAGGCCGCTGATGTTATTCTTTTGATGTGGGCTTCAGGAGACAGGTTTGGCGTGATATCAACTCCCAGATCTTTCTCTCTGTCCGTTTCGTGAAGGACTTCATCTCCCATTCGGTATCCAGTGACTGGCCTCCTAGTTCCTCCTCCTAGTTTCGTTACCTTACATTTACTTGGGTTGAACTTTAGTAGCCATTTGTCGGACCAATCCTTCAGTTTGTCTAGATCATCTTGTGCCTTATACTATCCTCCTCTGTCCTGATCCTCCTCATAATTTTTGCATCACCAGCAAACATCGAGAGGAACGAGTCAATTCCTTCTGGAAGATCATTTACGTATATCAGAAACACTATAGGTCCTAGGACTGATCCCTGTGGGACTCCACTGGTGACTCCCCGCCACTCACTTCTCACGGTGATTCGCTGTGTCCTGTTGCTTAGGTACTCTCTCATCCAGTGGAGTTCCTTCCCTTTCACTCCTGCCTGCATCTCTAGTTTATGCACTAGTCTCTTATGTGGTACTGTGTCAAAAGCTTTCTGGCAGTCCAGAAATATGCAGTTTGCCCAGCCCTCTCTCTCTCTTGCCTGATTTTTGTTGCCTGGTCATAGAACTCAATTAATCCTGTTAGGCATGATTTGCCATCTCTGAACCCATGTTGATGTTGTGTTACAAAGTACTTTTGCTCCAGACGTTCCACCAGCTTTTTTCGCACAATCTTTTCCATCATCTTGTATGGAATGCAAGTTAGGGACACCGGCCTGTAGTTCAGTGCCTCCTGCCTATCACCCTGTTGTTTTGCTGTAATTGTTTTGATTAGCATCTTGAGCCCAAGTGAGCATTTGTATTGTTCAGTCTAGTTCATTATACGAGCCGCGGTACAGACAGGAGTCCGTACTATACTAAGGGCTGTTTGAACAGCTGTCTTTAGGGTCACTCTGAGGACAATTAACGAAACCTTAAATTGTTGAGCTTTGTATTAGTATTAAGTTTTGTTATAAATTGTTGTTGTTAACAAGAGAAATGTCTTTATGTCAACACCTTCCAATACTATTGCTACTTCCCCCCCCCCGCCCCCCTTCGCTAATACTGCAACAAACTAGACTATTTCTTATATTTAACGAAGGGCTGCTTCGGGACTCGAACCGGATTCATAGCCATCATCACTGAATACAAATTCTGTGTGAGGACCCATTAGTTAACCTTAACATTGCCGTAAGCAATTAAGGAGCTCAACGACCTGGTGGATAGGGGATCAAGTAATTGGACCCCGGTGGCTGCTCTCGCCTTTTATTTCAGTCTCGCAAAGTATAATCTTCACATATGGCACGTAACGTGTTGATTTGTGCAGTCCTTCTGAGTGAGTTTACTTAATACTGTTAAACTAAATAAAAAAATCTCACAGTAGTTCAAAGTTGATGTTCGGTATTGGTGTTACAGCACTTTGTCGGTCTTCTGCTTTTTTGATGATTTCAGCAAACTCGGATCGTTGGTCTTGTTTTTTGGCTTGTCGGTGAGCTTGGTGGTCTGGCTTCGTGTTGTCATTGTGGTGCTATCGTTGGAGGTTGATGTTGTAGTGTCGTGAAAGAAATCGGCAGCTGAGTAGTGGTATTTCTGTGAAGGTGGAGATGGTGTTCCGACCGAGACTTCCTCATCCGATAAATCAGGTTGAATCAGCAGCAGAAGTAGTGAATCTTGGAGGCTGAGGTCTTGATGGTTGAGTAACAGCAGCAGGTCTTGTTGCAGGTGTAGAAGGTTTCGTGGATGCACGTACGGTGGGTGGAGCTGTAGCAGATGGTGATGAATGAGAAGGCGTCAGCTTCTGGGTTGCTTCCATTGCAGTAGTTGCAGGAGCGTAGCTGCAGTAAGTGCGGCGACGTTCACAGTAATGTCTGAGACCGGGTCAGGAGCTGGAGAAGAACTCAAGGCTGAAGTAGAAGCGGTGTAAACTTTATCAAGTACAGTGAAGGTTGGGAGACCATTCGCAGTGTAGAGGGTACTCAGGATACTCACATATTCTTGGGGGTTGGAGCCAGCGATCATACTAGCTACAGTTGCCAGAGCGTATACTTTGCTATACAATGATTGGTCCAGGTGAGGTGGTGGTGGCAACGCCTGGTTCAGCGAGGTGCTGGCGGATTGGGAGCTAATCCCCCTTTGGCTGGCTTGTTGAGTAGTGGCTGCTCCTTCTCCCTGGAGCTCCGGGAAAACGGCGGCTTGAACGTTAAAGGTCGTGGCGGCTTGTGATTGGTTGGTTGTATCTGAAGTACTGGAGCTGGTGCCGGTTGTAGAGGAAGATTTGACTTTCTCCAGGTTCTTGATAACGTCTTGCCAGCGGGGACATTGATGGGAGAACGCAGGATGATTACCGTTGCAGAGAACGCAGCGTGTTTTTTTCGATTTGCAGATAAAACAGTGGTGAGTTTTGGTGCAAATATTGCATTTGTGGATGGCCTGCCCTACTTGTTGGTAGGGAGGGAATACTCATAACACCGGAGGCATTGGTTTACATTGTAGAAATTTTCCATTATCACACAGAATGGCAGAATGTGGATGCCGAAGCTATTTCTATTTCGAAGACTGGCAGCCGGGGAAGCCGAAGCTACAGTGACGAAGGTGAGTTTCAGGGTGTGGTCATTGCAAAACAAAGCTAAATAGATATTCAAGTCCGGATTTGAGTCGGTGAGATCGGCCATAATAGCTGTGTCATCTTCCAGGACCCATTCCACGATCGACTGGCTGAGCTCACTGATAAATACAGCTCGCACAGCAATGTACTGACGTGGGAAGTTGAGAAGGAGGTCCTTCTCGCAAAATGCGTGGTAGAAACTCAGCAGTTTGTCGAGGTCCTCCTCGCTCGAGAAGAAGAATACGATGTCCATTCCTTCCTGGTCGATGTCGATAGGTGTTACTCCGCTGAGGTCTCAGAGGAGCTTCAGGAGGTTTATCTTGGAGAACGCCTGTTCGTCGCGAGGCGTTCATCGGACCTTGTAGCGTTTGTGACGCATGGTAGTGAGTGCAAGAGCCCTGCGTTCACCTGACACTCGCCTCAATGGGGGCTCAGTGCCGATAGAAGAACACTGTTAGTGTGCGTAGTACTCTGATCGTCGGATCACATCACTGGAGAAAGCCCACCGACTTTTCCCGGTATAAAACACCAGGCTGGGAGTTGGGTCCCTCTTCTACGGTGAAGTGTTGCGAGAGAGAGCTGGAGCAGCCAGAGACACGTCCGTCCATGACGGCTGCCGGCTACAGAATCCTCTATGTTTCAGACCATGCTATAAGCCACAATATCATAGACCATTCTATATTACACAATATCATAGACAATGCTATATTACACAATATCATAAACCATGCTATATTACACAATATCATAGACCATGCTATATTACACAATATCATAAACCATTCTATATTACACAATATCATAGACAATGCTATATTACACAATATCATAAACCATGCTATATTACACAATATCATAAACCATGCTATATTACACAATATCATAGACAATGCTATATTACACAATATCATAGACCATGCTATATTACACAATATCATAGTTTAGTTTTTTAGTTTAGT
>WNGS01057612.1:0-12963 GCA_020271785.1 Procambarus virginalis
AACTGGGGATTGGGTGGGGGAACTCAGGAGCCACTGGCAGCGTCAGACTGGCTGGTAGCCGTTCTCGTCGGCGACAATTTCACATGGACCAAGTGCCGTCATGAGCAGTGTAGCTGTGGCAAAGAGATCAGCAATATAAGTGTACATATATCAATGCATTTTTTAAAGTTTAATTTGTATATTTTTAAAATTTATTACATCATTTGGAAAATAAGATTTTGTCTTATTAAATAATAGTTGGAATTTTACCCTCGAAGAGAGTTAGTTTTGTATTTCCTTTCATTCAATCATTTACGTAAATTCAAAGTGGATGCTTAATTAATTCTATATATCTTAGATTCAAGATTACACTTAATTTATCCAAATTACGTTAAACTTGTTTTAATAAGCATTTGTGTAAGACTGCTACGGCAATATAAAGAATATTTACTGATGTAGCCAAAGTTTTATATTGACGCCAAAATCAAGATAGAACCAAAGAATTAGACACAGCTTCTGATCTCAGAGTAAAAGTCGATTTCAAGTTTTTGTTATTTACAATCCGCCAAATAACAATTATATGCAAATAACTTCGTATATTAAGGAGGGAGCGAGGTTCCATAGAGTCAGTCTGTTCATCACACGATCCGGCAGGAATGACCCTTCTGTGATCCATCCAAAATAATTGAGCAAACTTTTAGATGTTACCATTTATCGGTTTCGACTTGGCTGCAACTACCAATGAATTTGTAAGTTCCTCACACAAATCTTCGTAAACAATATCAGTACAACTATTACCGCACCTTGCATCATCTTATTTCCTTGTCAGGCATACAATTTTCATAACGAAATTTTTAAATTTTTAACTATTACATATCCAAATCATCACTAACTTCCTACTAACGTCAATGCATGAATCTATGTTGAATAATGTGACTTAAAAATACCACTCAATGGCAATTTCAATACTCACGAGTATTCTCCTGCCTTGACCACAGAGCCATCAGGGCCGTCGGGGGAGCCAGACTGGGACAAAACGATGCCGTTGCCAGTCTCCACGTCCAGGTTGTAGCTGCCGTCCTCCTCGTGGACACGTTCGTCCTTCAGGATGGGCACCACCTCCACCTCCTCACTGGAACTTTTAGGAGGAGCGCTGTACCCGTACTGTGGGGCAGCAAAGGCCACAGTGGCCACGGCGAAGAGGATCACCTAAAGATAATTTTGAAACATTTCTAGTGAAAACGTGTTAACTATTGAAAATATTGTAGAACTTATTTAACAATAGCACTTCATAATAAGTATAAAACTCCACTACTTACAAACTTCATAGTAGCAGGTGTAGGGAGATACTGATGAGAGACCTTCACTTCTGGTCTTATATAGGCCACTGTTTACCTGGCCCAGCGCCTTGACCTTCCTTCACCCAGAAGTACTTTCACGGCCACAGCCCACACACACAGAGTCCGGAACGTATCGATGTAAATGATACAGAAAACTTAAATTTTTATATGCGGTATTGTTGAAAGTATGCAGGATACCGATGATTTTGTTGAATTGATGTAAGTAAAAGAAACAACACTAGATGATGAGTATTGTTGAGTTCGGTGGAACGCTTGCTAAATTGGGCGTTTACTGGACTAAAGCTGCGAGTTTGGCTACAATTGACCTCAGCAAATAAGAGGTAGAAAGACTCGTAACTGTAAACGCCAACCATGAATTTCGCAATTTCCTCGGTATTATTCATGAAGAAGTGTTGTGCAGTAAAAGGAAAAATGGAAAATATTTGGAAGATGTCATAAATACATCTGACCTTATCCGAGCACGAAGTTCCATAGACAGTTCAACAGCTTTGTGAAAGAGAATAAGAACCGTCATGGACCTCTCATCACCCTGACGGTTGATGGGAAAGTCAGGAAGCTCTACTGAAGCACTGTAATGAATTGTGAAAATACAAATTTTAATGGAACAGATAGGATAGCCTGTACATGTTCAGGTGTTAATGAACTACCAAAGTTTTTTGAGCTAGAAATTATTGAATTAGAATGTGTTTCTATATGAGAGAAAAGTTCATGTGCGTTGATGTTGACACATTTTGTTAATATGTGGCACGAAATTATCTAAGGATCATATATTTAGCATAAAAAAATATATCAATGTTTGTAAGCACATTTAACAGCACTTACTTGTAATGCCCATTAAAAACTCTCGGCTTGGTTCTTAATTTACTGATTCACACCTGAATTCAATACTCTAGTTACTGTAGTTCAATCATTTGCCCCACACTTTTGATGCAATATTGCAAACCTAGAGATGTCAAGTGTCAGGAAGCAGACATACCAGGAAATAAATTCGCTGGGAAAATGCTGGAATGAATGTGAAATAAACAGCGTCATATGTCAAAATGTATTCCCCCTTGATGTTTTTATTATTATTATTATTATTATTATTATTATTATTATTATTATTATTATTATTATTATTATTATTATTATTTGAGAAAATCCACTAGGGCAATGAGGTGGGCGCGAACCTACGACTTTGGCATTGCAAAGCCGCATACTCTTCCACGACTCCACCACTGACTTGTAAAAGTCATACAAGCGCGTGTGTGTGTGTATTTACTATTTGTGCCTGTAGAATCGAGCTATTAGCTCTTGGACCCCGCCTATTTAACCAATCTATTTTTCCTTTATGATGTCTACTACAAATATTTATAACAAACACTCATCCCCCAGGAAGCAGCCTGTAGCAGCTGTCTAAATCCACGAAACCTATTTACTGCTAGGTGAAAGAAATCTGCCCATTTGTTTCTGCCTCGGCCGGACTCAAACCCGGGTCCTTACGACTACGACCCCCCTAGCGCTGTCTACTCAGCCGCGAGTCCTCCTGTATATGTATGTGTACTCTCCTAGTTGTGCTTGCGAGGGTTGAACTCTGGCTCTTTCGTCCCACTTCTCATCCGTCAATCAATTGGTTTTCAGATTCCTGAGCCTACTGGGCTCCATCACATCTACATCTGAAACTGTGTATGAAGTCAGCCTCCACCAGATCACTGCCTAACGCATTCCACCTAACTACTCTGACACTGAAAAAGTTCTTTCTAACGTCCCTGTGGCTCATTTGCGTACTCAGTCTTCATCTGTATCCCCTTGTTCGCGTACTACCCGTGTTAAACAGTTTATCCTTATAAACCCTGTCAATTCCTCTGAGAATTTTGTAGGAAGTGATCATATCTTTCGTTACTCTTCTGTCGTTCAGTGTCGTGAGGTGCATTTCACTCAGCCTTTCCTCATAACTCAAGATTCTTAGTTCTGGGACTAGCCTAGTGGCATACCTCTGGACATTTTCCAGCTTCGTCTTGTGCTTGACAAGGTACGGGCTCCATGCTTGGGCCGCATACTCCACGATTGGTCTTACATATGTGGTATACAAGGTTCTGAATGATTCCTTTCACAGGTTCCTGAAGGCTGTTCTGATGTTAGCCAGCCTCGCGTATGCCTCAGACGTTATTCTTTTTATGTGGGTTTCAGTAGACAGGCTTGGTGTGATATCAACTACTAGATCTTTCTCTGTTTCATGAAGTACTTCATCTCCTATTCTGTATCTTGTGTCTTGTCTCCTGTTTCCACCACCTAGTTTCATTACTTTGCATTTACTCGAGTTGAACTTTGGCAGCCATTTGTTGGACCAACCATTCAGTCTGTCTAGGTCATCTTGTAGTCCTACTATCATCCTCTGTTTCAATCCTCCTTATAATTTTTTGCAACGTCAGCAAACATTGAGAGAAACGAGTATATACCCAATGGGAGATCATTTCCATATATCAGAAACAGCATGGGTCCAAGAACTGACCCCTGTGGGACTCCACTTGTGACGTTTTGCCAATCTGAGACCTCACCCCTCACAGTGACTCGCTGCCTTCTGTTGCTTAGGTACTCCCTTATCCAATGGAGTACCTTTCCTTTCACTCCAGTCTGCATCTCCAGCTTTTTCACTAGCCTCATGTGTGGTACTGCATCAAAGGCTTTTTGTCAATCCAAAAATATGAAGTCTTCCCACCCCTCTCATTCTTTCCTGATTTATGTTGCCTGGTCGTAGAATTCAATTAACCCTGTGAGGCAGGACTTGCCATCCCTGAACCCATGTTGATGCTGTGTTACAAAGTTCTTTCGCTCCAAATGTTCCAATACCTTTCTTTGCACAATCTTCTCTATCAGCTTCCATGGTATGGAGGTTAGGGACACTGGCCTGTAGTTTAGTGTCTCCTGTCTATCCCCTTTCTTGGATATCGGGACTACAGTAGCTGCTTTCCAAGTTTCCCTGTTGCCAGTGATTTGTTATACACTATGGAGAGTGGCAGGTGCAGTACCTCTGCTCCTTCCTTTAGTATCCAAGGGTAAATTCCATCTGGAACTATAGCATTTGACACATTCAACTCTAGTATAAACTTCCTTACTTCCCCACTGGTAATCACAAACTCTTCCAGTGGCTCCTGGTTAACTATTCCTTCTCGTATCTCTAGAATTTTACCTTGCTCTAAGGTGAAGACCTCCTGGACTTTCTTATTCAGTTCCTCACACACTTCCTTGTCATTTGTAGTGAATCCTTCTGCCCCTATCCTTAATTTCATTAACTGTTCCTTTACTGTTGTTTTTCTCCTGATGTGGCTGTGCAGGAATTTAGTTTGAGTTCCTAATTTAGGTTATTCAGTTCCTCACACACTTCCTTGTCATTTGTAGTGAATGCTTCTGTCCCTATCCTTAATTTCATTAACTGTTCCTTTACTGCTTGCCATGTAATTTTCGTACTGTCTTTCTGTCTCTCTTCTCATCCAGACATATTCATTCATGGCACTCTGGTATCTTTCTCTGCTCTCAAGTATCTTGTTATTCCTATAGTTTCTCCATGCCCTTTTACTTTGCTGCTTAGCTAGCTTACATCTCTGATTAAACCATGGGTTTCTCATCTTCATTTCATTGTTTACCTTTTGGACTGGGACAAACTTGTTTGCTGCTTCCTTGCACTTCTGCGTGATGTAGTCCATCTTGTCGTGGGCCGTCTTTCCCCTGAGCTCTGTTTCCCATGTTATATATGTTAGGAATTTTCTTATCTCCTTATAGTTTCCCTTTTGGAATGCCAGCCTTTTGTTTTCAGTGCCCCTCCTCGAGTTCAATAATCCTTCTTCAACCAAATACTCAAACACCAGTGCACTGTGGTCGCTCGTTCCTACTGGGGCCTCAAAACCGATTTCGCTTATGTATATTTCCCTTATGATTACAAGTCAGTGGTGGTCTCGTGGTAGAGTATGCGGCTTTGCAATGCCAAAGTCGTAGGTTCCCGCCTACCTCATTGCCCTAGTGGATTTTCTCAATTATAATAATAATAATAATAATAATAATAATAATAATAATAATAAAAAATAATAATAATAATAATAATAATAATAATAATAATAATAATAATAATAATAATAATAATAATAAATATTCGAGGGGAATACATATTGACATATAACGCTGTTTATTTCACATTTATTCCAGCATTTTCCCAGCGAATTTATTTCCTGGTATGTCTGCTTCCTGACACTTGACATCTCTAGGTTTGCAATATTGCATCAAAAGTGTGGGGCAAATAATTGAACTACAGCAACCTGGAGTATTGAATTCAGGTGTGAATCAGTAAGTTAAGAACCAAACCGAGAGTTTTTAATGGTCATTACAAGTAAGTGCTGTTAAATGTGTGCTTACAAACATTGAAATATTTTTTTATGCTAAATACTTGATCCTTAGATAATTTCGTGCCAAATATTGACAAAATGTGTCAACATCAACGCACATGAACTTTTCTCTCATATAGAAACACATTCTAATTCAATAATTTCTAGCTCAAAAAACTTTTGGTAGTTCATTAACACCTGAACATGTACAGGCTATCCTATCTGTTCCATTAAAATTTATATTTTCACAATTCATTACAGTGCTTCAGTAGAGCTTCCTGACTTTCCCATCAACCGTCAGGGTGATGAGAGGTCCATGACGGTTCTTATTCTCTTTCACAAAGCTGTTGAACTGTCTATGGAACTTCGTGCTCGGATAAGGTCAGATGTATTTATGACATCTTCCAAAATATTTTCCATTTTTCGTTTTACTGCACAACACTTCTTCATGAATAATACCGAGGAAATTGCGAAATTCATAGTTGGCGTTTACAGTTACGAGTCTTTCTACCTATTATTTGCTGAGGTCAATTGTAGCCAAACTCGCAGCTTTAGTCCAGTAAACGCCTAATTTATCAAGCGTTCCACCGAACTCAACAATACTCATCATCTAATGTTGTTTCTTTTACTTACATCAATTCAACAAAATCATCGGTATCCTGCATACTTTCATCAATACCGCATATAAAAATTTTAAGCTTTCTGTATCATTTACATCGATACGTTCCGGACTCTGTGTGTGTGAGCTGTGGCCGTGAAAGTACTTCTGGGTGAAGGAAGGTCAAGGCGCTGGGCCAGGTAAACAGTGGCCTATATAAGACCAGAAGTGAAGGTCTCTCATCAGTATCTCCCTACAGCTGCTACTATGAAGTTTGTAAGTAGTGGAGTTTAATACTTACTATATGAAGTGCTATTGTTAAATAAGTTCTACAATATTGTCAATAGTTAACACATTTTCACTAGAAATGTTTCAAAATTTTCTTTAGGTGATCCTCTTCGCTGTGGCCACTGTGGCCTTTGCTGCCCCTCAGTACGGGTACAGCGCTCCTCCTAAAAGTTCCAGTGAGGAGGTGGAGGTGGTGCCCATCCTGAAGGATGAACGTGTCCACGAGGAGGACGGCAGCTACAACCTGGACGTGGAGACTGGCAACGGCATCGTCTTGTCCCAGTCTGGCTCCCCCGACGGCCCTGATGGCTCTGTGGTCAAGGCAGGAGAATACTCGTGAGTATTGAAATTGCCATTGAGCGGTATTTTTAAGTCAAATTATTCAACATTGATTCATGCATTGGCGTCAGTAGGAAGTTAGTGATGATTTGGATATGTAACAGTTAAAAATTAAAAATTTTCGTTATGAAAATTGTATGCCTGACATGGAACTAAGATGATGCAAGGTGCGGTAATAGTTCTACTGATATTGTTTACGAAGATTTGTGTGAGGAACTTACAAATTCATTGGCAGTTGGAGCCAAGTCGAAACCGATAAATGGTAACATCTAAAAGTTTGCTCAATTATTTTGGATTTATCACAGAAGGGTCCTTCCTGCCGGATCGTGTGATGAACAGACTGACTCTATGGAACCTCGCTCCCTTCCTTAATATACGAAGTTATTTGCATATAACTGTTATTTGACGGATTGTAAATAACAAAAGTTGAAATCGACTTCTACTCTGAGAGCAGAAGCTGTGTCAAATTCTTTGGTTCTATCTTGATTTTGGCAGCTAATATAAAACTTTGGCTACATCAGCAAATATTCTTTATATTGCTGTAGCAGTCTTACACAAATGCTTATTAAAACAAAGTTTAACGTAATTTGGATAAATTAAGTGTAATCTTGAATCTAAGATATATAGAATTAATTAAGCATCCACTTTGAATTTACGTAAATGATTGAATGAAAGGAAATACAAAACTAACTCTCCTTCGAGGGTGAAATTCTAACTATTATTTAATAAGACAAAATTTTAAGATTTCCAAATGAAGATGTAAATAAATTTTGAAAATATTTAAATTAAACTTTAAAAAACTGCATTGATATATGTACACTTATATTGCTGATCTCTTTGTCCACAGCTACACTGCTCCTGACGGCACTCTGGTCCATGTGAAATTTGTCGCCGACGAGAACGGCTTCCAGCCCCAGTCTGACCTGCTGCCAGTGGCTCCTGAGTTCCCCACCCAATCCCCCAGTTTGTGCTGGACCAGATCGCCTTCGCTGCTGCAGAAGACGCTGCTCGCTCCTCAGAGGAAGATGTTGCAGCCTCCGTCCGCTCTCCAGCCCTTAGATACGGCGCCCCTCAATAACTTGAGAATTGAGAACTGTGGTCCTATTTATTGGTTGTGTACGAATGATAGCAAATAAAGAAATGCTAAAGCTTTTTATATTTAGTTTGTTTTCACTTGGATTACGATAATGACTATCGCCACATTTTCCACACTCATGGAGAAGTAAGGCACCCTGCCAGTTACTCATGTCTGTTTCTCCAACTAATGCACCAGCCTTTTATGGGTTACCATGTCAAAGTCTTTACGACAGTCCAAGAAAAAGTGATCTGCCCACCCTTTTCTTTCTTGCTTGTCTTCTTTGGTCGAAGAATTCTATTAAATCTGTGAGGCAAGATAAGCCATCCCTGAACCCATATTGGTGGTGTGTGTCACGAAATACCTTCTCTCCAGATGCGCTACTAAGTTTTTTCTCGCGATCTCCACCAACATTATGCATGGTATACAAGTTAAGGACACTGGTCTGTAGTTCAGTGTCTCTTACCGGTCGCCATAATTGTATATTGGGACTACATTAGCTGTCTTCCATATTACTGTAGGTCTTACGTCTCCAGTGAAGCACTAATACCATGGAGAATGGCAAGCGAAGTGCTTCTGCATACTCTTTCAGTACCCATGGTGAGATTTCGTCCGCTCCAACCACCTTTCGTTCAGATCCAACAGTTGCCTCTTAACCTCATCTCTGGTAATTTCAAATCCTCCCAAGGATGCCTTTTTTTTACTGCCACCTTTCCTAGTTCAGGGACTTCTCCTCTTTCTGTTGTAAAAACCTCTTGGAATCTTTTGTTGAGTTCTTCAGACACCTCTTTGTCATTCTCTAGGTAAATGTCCTCACCCGTTCTCAGTTTCAGACCCTGATCTTTAGGAGCTGTTTTCATTCTGATGTGACTGTGTAACAGTTTTGGTTCGGTCTGGGCTTAGTTGACATTTGCTTTGTTGACATGAAAATGACATTTGCTCTGTCATTTTCATACTGTCTCTATGCTTCTCTTCTTCCGCTAAGATACTCATTCCTTGCTCTCTGGTATCTCTCTCTGCTCTCTGGTGTTCCGTTATTTCGGTAGTTCCTCCACGCCCTTTTGTTTAGTGCCTTTGCTTCCATTCATGTCCTATTAAACCACTGATTCCTCTTTTGCTTCTCATTTTATACTACCTCCTGACAATTTCCGGTGACATAATGTACCATGACTCGTACGGACTTAGTTCTGTGTCCCATGGAATTTTTCTTAGGAATTTTCTCATCTCTTAATAATTCCCCTTTCGGTACACCAGCCCTTTGCTTTCTAGTAATTTTTTTGTGGGAGATTATTTCTAACTATTCAGGTAACCAAATATGAGTACACTGTGATCGTTCATTCCCAAGGAGGCTTCCAACTTAACTTCCCTAATATCCGACTCATTCGGGGTGAATATCAGATCAAGTCTAGCTGGTTCATCTTCTTCTCTGATTCTGGCGGGTCCTTTGACGTGTTGGCTTAGAATGTTTTTATTGCCACTTCCAGCAGCTTAGCTCTCTATGTATCTGGTCCTCCATGTGGGTCTCTGTTCTCCCAGTCTATCTTTATGTGGTTGAAGTCTCTCATAATTAGCAGTCTGGATCCGTTCCTGCAAGCGATAGAAGCTGCTCTCTCTATTATATTAATGGTAGTCATGTTGGTTCTGTCATATTCCTGTCTGGGTCTTCTGTCATTTGGTGTGGGTTATATATTAATTCTTGGTTCATTTGGGTACTTTGGATATGAAGATTATTTTTTTGTCCTCCTGTTGCTATTGTGCCTGTTATGTAGTCATTTGAACCCTTCACAGCCATGGATAACAATCTCCTCAAAACTCCAGTATTTTCTTATCAGCAGACTTGATGTTCATCGTGATTTTAGAATAAATGATGCTCAGTAAATTCTAATGTTCTCTAATATGAATATAATACACATAACAAAGTGGGGTAAATAGAGTTAAACTACGAAATCTTCAAAGATTGTATAAATAATTAGGCTCTGTAATTGACAAAAGGGGAATTTGTGCAAAGTCAGCGAATGAAAATGATTGTTGTTATGTCAGCTCAGTTTATGAAGAATTAAATGGGAAGAGAGGCGTCAGGCCGACGGCGTGAAGGTTTAGCGTCTCTCTTGTCCGGATGAGGCACTGGAGTGGCTTTAACATGAAAGATCAAGAGTTCAAGCAGTAGGAATAGACATTTGAGAATCTTTTACGGTGTTTTGTTGATATAGTAACGAATGAAAAAGATTTGGTATAATATGGAGAACAAAATTTAGTATTTCGGAGGACTGAGGAGCGTTTACTGAGTTGCGTCACAGAACGGATGAATGATGGCAGAGTGGTTAGGAGAGATCACTTAAGTAAATTATAAGAAGATAGTGAAGGAAAATCAAGACATGGAGAGCGAGTGTACGTGAGGAAGTAACGAGTGAATATTAGGAGAGTATAGGAAGTGGAAGGGAAACCGGCTAGTTGGTCAGAGTAAAGGTTAAACATATTGTTTTAAATATACAACTCACATGAGGTATTTTACACTTGATTTTATGAAGCGGTGGGGTGTTGCTGTGGAAGTTTGGGGGAGTGTGGCGGTGTTAGTTTTGTGATTTATTTGTGTGAAATGATATGTGGGAAATATGTTGATCATATATAGCTTCTTTTTCGATTAGAAAACATGATTTATTTATGTTTAATTTGTTTTTCTATTTCTTCACGATTGATGCCTCCCAACCTCATGAATATAACAAACGGAATTGTTATGCTGATGATAATCTAAATGAAAAACAAAATAAATATTTATAAATTCAGTATATTTAATTCAGTTCCATCATTCGTACACAACCAATAAATATGACTACAGTTCTCAATGCACAAGTTATTGAGGGGCGCCGTAGCTGAGGGCCGGGGAGCGGATAGAGGCTGCAACATCTTCCTCTGAGGAACGGGCAGCGTCCTCTATAGCAGCCTTGGCGATCTGGTCCAGCACGAACTGGGGGATTGGGTGGGGGAACTCAGGAGCCACTGGCAGCAGGTCAGACTGGGGCTGGAAGCCGTTCTCGTCGGCGACGAACTTCACATGGACGGGAGTGCCGTCAGGAGCAGTGTAGCTAATGGGAAGATTTAATCGGTCATTTAAGTGAACATCTGTCTTCTACAGATTTTGAAAGCTTAATTAACTAGGGCTTTGCATAAATTATTTATCACTAATCTGGAGAACATGACATTTTTGTTCCATTAAATAACAATTGATCATCTACTTTCCAAGCACAGTCATTTTTTATTTCCTTCGATTCAATCATACACATAAGTTCAAATATGTTAAGCTAATTAATTCAACGTTACGAAGATTCAACATGACAATTGATCCAATCTATGTAAACTTAAATGTAATAAACATGTGTTGACACCTGACATAGCAATATGAAATAATTTACAATGAAGCCTCAGCCTTACATTGGCCACGAAATTCAGGGCTGAACAAATGTTAGACACAGTGTCAGCTCTCAAGATAAAATTATATTTAAAATTTGTGATCTACATGCCACCTTAGAACAATAACACACTAAGAACTAATATATCCAGTGAAGGAAAGCGAGATCCCAAACAATCAATCAAGTTATCATCACACTATCATGCAGGAAGAGTCATATCCGTGATCCATCCAGCATAGTAGACAAAATATTTAATGTTATAATTTACATGCTTTCACTATCCACCATCTGTTATAAATCTAATCGACTGTGAACGTATGATAACTGTTATCACACCTTGAACCAATCACATCCTAGCCAAAAAAATCCCCTTTTTCTAATACTGATGGTTCAGTATTACTGTAAAATAGCTATAAGATCACCGTCTAACTAACGCTACACTATAGATGTATTCTGATTAATTACATAATCAAAATATATTCAGACTATATGGACTACTTTCAAATCAGAATTCTTTCATAATATCAGTACTCACGAGTATTCTCCTGCCTTGACCACAGAGCCATCAGGGCCGTCGGGAGAGCCAGACTGGGACAAAACGATGCCGTTGCCAGTCTCCACGTCCAGGTTGTAGCTGCCGTCCTCCTCGTGGACACGTTCGTCCTTCAGGATGGGCACCACCTCCACCTCCTCGCTGGAACTTTTAGGAGGAGCGCTGTACCCGTACTGGGGGGCAGCATAGGCCACAGTGGCCACGGCGAAGAGGATCACCTAAAGAGAAATGATAATAAAATCTAGAGAAAATGTTGTAAAAGCGTCGACAAATCTTTATAATTTCTTTAACAATAGCACTTCCTGATCAGCTTAAAGCTCCACTACTTACAAACTTCATGGTGGCAGGTGTAGGGAGATACTGATGAGCGAGCTTCCCTTCTGGTCTTATATAGGCCACTGTCTACCTGGCCCAGCGCCTTGACCTTCCTTCCCCGAAAAGCACTTTCATGGCCACAGCTCACACAGAGCCCGGAGCAGAGCTGGTTTTTACTGTAAAAAAAAATTGCGGGACATAGATCGAAGCCTTGCAGTGCCCCGGTAGTAACTGTACTGTTCCTTTCTTGGGAATAAACTGTTGTTAGTTCACTTTATTCCCGAAACACGAACTTAAAATCACACATATACTTAGGTAATGTAACTACTGGATATAATTTTTATTTTAACAATCACAGCATAGCGTCATTTTATAATTAATAATAGGAAATAACATTCTTGAACATAATATGCGCTAGGGATACATATATACATATATATATATATATATATATATATATATATATATATATATATATATATATATATATATATATATATATATATATATATATATATATATATATATATATATATATATATATATATATATATATAACTTAACCACTTGACCAACCGTGACTGTACAAAAGACGATGGTAGCCGAGGCTATTTCCCCCATCGTCCCGACGGCACTTGGTGGTGAGCTTGGGCATAGTTAATTTTTTTCCATCAAATCACCTCATTTCGTTGG
>WNGS01057629.1:5000-11445 GCA_020271785.1 Procambarus virginalis
CACAATGACTTTCCAGCTTCCACCCATGTCAACATAAACTGTCAGTATTCCGTATCAACGTTTCGTCTATTTCCAC
This sequence comes from Procambarus virginalis, assembly GCA_020271785.1. Taxonomy (NCBI): domain Eukaryota; kingdom Metazoa; phylum Arthropoda; class Malacostraca; order Decapoda; family Cambaridae; genus Procambarus; species Procambarus virginalis. The sequence continues at coordinate 5,077 of WNGS01057629.1, forward strand.
TCTGTCAATCCTCCTAAGTATTTTGTATGTTGTTATCCTATCTCCCTTTACCTCATTTTTTCTAACGTCGTCTGGTTCAGTTCTTTCAGTCGCTCTTCATATCCTATCCCATGCAACTCTGGGACTAGCTTCGTCGCAATTTTTTTAACCTTTTCTAGTTTTCTAATGTGTTTCTTTAGATGGAGGCTTCCTGATGAGGCTGCATGTTCAAAGACTGGTCTCTCATATGCAGTGTAAAGCGCTCTGAATGCCTCCCTACTTAGGTTTCTGAATGACGTTCTAACTTTTGCTATCGTAGTTGATTGTGTTGACACCCGCTGCTGTCAATAGCTGCCTTGGGAGTTAGATTTGGTGTTACGTCCACTCTCAGGTCCCTTTCTCGAATTGTTACAGGAATTGTTACATTTGTTTCCCATCATTGAGTACTGACCCTTTGGTCTCATGTCACGAAGTCACATTTCCATTACTTTACACCTGCTTGTGTTGAACTCCAAAAGCCATTTCTCTGAACATCTCCGTATCTTACAGAGAAAGTCCTTGTTCAAGTACCCTTTGAGTATCTTACAATCCTTATTTATCACAACTCGTCTCATTAATTTTGCGTCAGTCACGAACATCAACATGCTGGACTCGACTCCTGTCGTTCACGTAAAATAAAAATAGAACTGGTCCCAGCACCAGTCCTTGAGGCACTTCACTCATTACGGTTCACCAGTCTGACTTCTAATAAGCCAGGAGGTCTAAAATCTTTTACGGTTTCACATTCAACAATATAGTGTTCTAGTGAATGCATTAGAGGTTTATCACAGAGTTTATACGGAGGACTTCATCTCCCATTCCGCATCCAGTGTCTGGCATCCTATTTCCTCCGCAGAGTTTCGTCAACTAACATTTACTTAGGTTGAACTTTAGTAATTTGAACTTTATGTAAGAAATTTATGTGATATTTAGAGGTTGTGTGTGTGTGTGTGAGTGTGTGTGTGTGTGTGTGTGTGTGTGTGTGTGTGTGTGTGCGTGTGTGTGTGTGTGTGTGTGTGTGTGTGTGTGTGTGTGTGTGTGTGTGTGTGTGTGTGTGTGTATGTGTGTGTGTGTGTGTGTGTGTGTGTGTGTGTGTGTGTGTGTGTGTGTGTGTGTGTGTGTGGTGTATGTTTCCTAAAGACTCCACTTTAGGAAACAGTGACGTATACTAATAATCAGAGAACTGATGAACGATTTACGAGATAGCAACAGATGGATGCAATTACACTTAATTATAGTACCAGCGGGGTCTATCTAGTTATGATGCCAAGTGTCCTGGGTAGTTATGATGATAGGGAGTCCAGGTAACTATTGTGATGAGGGGGGGGTGGTCCGGATAATTATGGTAAGGGTGGGTCCTGGTAATTATAGTTCTACGGGACTGAACCTTCAAATTTTGTAATTCTATAATTACTTTATTCAATAAATTATTTCGGAATGTGAACAATACTCGCTTGGTTGTCCCCAGCAGGCATGACAAGTGAGTAATGTTCCTCATTCACCGTCTCCTCGTTCCCTGCCTGACTCATCGTCCCTGCCTGACACCTCGTTCCTGCCTGACTCATCGTCCTTGCCTGACTCATCGTCCCTGCCTGACACCTCGTTCCTGCCTGACTCATCGTCCCTGCCTGACTCATCGTCCCTGCCTGACTCCTCGTCCCTGCCTGACTCCTCGTCCCTGCCTGACTCATCGTCCCTGCCTAACTCATCGTCCCTGCCTAACTCATCGTCCCTGCCTGACTCATCGTCCCTGCCTAACTCATCGTCCCTGCCTAACTCATCGTCCCTGCCAGACTCATCGTTCCTGCCTGACTCATCGTCCCTGCCTGACTCATCGTCCCTGCCTAACTCATCGTCCCTGCCAGACTCATCGTTCCTGCCTGACTCATCGTCCCTGCCTGACTCGTCGTCCCTGCCTAACTCATCGTCCCTGCCTGACTCGTCGTCCCTGCCTAACTCATCGTCCCCTGCCTGACTCATCGTGCCTGACTCTGCCTGACTCATCGTCCCTGCCTGACTCATCGTCCCTGCCTGACTCATCGTCCCTGCCTGACTCATCGTCCCTGCCTGACTCATCGTCCCTGCCTGACTCATCGTCCCTGCCTGACTCATCGTCCCTGCCTGACTCATCGTCCCTGCCTGACTCATCGTCCCCTGCCTGACTCATCGTTCCTGCCTGACTCATCGTCCCCTGCCTGACTCATCGTCCCTGCCTGACTCATCGTCCCTGCCTGACTCATCGTCCCCTGCCTGACTCATCATCCCTGCCTGACTCATCGTCCCTGCCTGACTCATCGTCCCTGCCTGACTCATCGTCCCTGCCTGACTCATCGTCCCTGCCTGACTCATCGTCCCTGCCTGACTCATCGTCCCTGCCTGACTCCTCGTCCCTGCCTGACTCATCGTCCCTGCCTGACTCCTCGTCCCTTGCAGTGAAAGTGAGTGCCGAAACTCTCCCACCCTCCTGGTGCACCACTTAATACCCTCTCTTACAAGTATCCCTCAATCAGTTCTTCCTAATTACTGACTTTCCTTTATAACTAAAGCACTCTATTATTGAAGTTTTTTAACGGGTGGGTACAGGAAGAGACGACTATGGACTTCTGTTATCAGAGCTTTGCCTTCCCATAGTTCATGGTAAGCCTTGCCCGCTAGCTTCCCTGGAATTCGACCCACAATCGGTTAACAATCAGGTACCCAATCATTGTTGAATGAACAGAGGAGTACAGTTAAGGTTTGGCGCCTAGTCACTCCTCACCGGCCAGGATACGAACCCAGCCCAAATCGCTCGCTAAGTGCGGAGTGCAACCCGCACGCGGCCCGTCCTCCAAACAAAGATCCAGAAGTGATTCCGTGCCAACCCGTCCTCGACTCAAGTCCATTACATCCAGCAGTCGACCCCACAGACACATTCATAAATTTGTACATCCTATTCCTTCGAAACGGGAATTTTCTCAAAATAAATTAATATGATAATATATTAGAATATTGTGCATATATAGTCATAGGTTAGATTATTAGGTGTTTAAGTTCTGTTGGCAATCATTTGTATTTTGTAGTACGTGCGTGAAGTATTTATAGCGTTGTGGTTCGAAACAAAATTCGTCACTGAAGCACTTGTTCCGGAATTATTCGAACGAAACCATTTTTCATTCATTGACAGGGGGTTTGGCGACTGCATGGAATCACTTTTGGGTTTTGTTTGGAGGAGGGCTCATAAGCTTCGGTAGGGTTACTGAAGATGGGTTACTTATGCTCGAATGTTTCTCATTTAGCAAAATATTTAAATCAACGGTGGTTCAATCGTGGAACGGCCACAAGAATCATCCCCACTTCATTAATATACATTATTAAGTTCCTTGTTGTCTCTCAAATTTGTATTCATCAATGAAGATGCAGAATACTTGGAGTATCAAAGAACATTTAGCTAGAGTATTAAGTCTGGGAATTGTAGCTCAAATCACAAGTTTCTAAAAATATCACTGCTGATACATTTATGAACTGCTGCTATTATGGGAGAAAAAAATTAAAATATATAAAAAATATCGCTCTCATTTGGTCACAATAGGAGTGACTGTTTCTCATCTTATCGCGCCATTAATTATAATACTATCAATGTGTTTATAACAATCATTCAGAGTGAAGGCAATACTGTGGCTGGATCAGAGTAGAGAAAAGCTTCATTGAAGCTTGATTCAAATGTTCGAAACATACAGATAATATAGAGAGGTGGTGCTGTACAGACGACCACGGGTTGTGGTCATATTCACAAAGTTGGCGTGAAGGTGAGGTAGGCTGAGGATAGTATGCACAGTGGTCATTACTCCTGGCGATGACTGTAGCAGTGTCAGAAAATCGTGTATTGAGAGTACATGGGGAGGCTGCATCACTGGTAGCCTCAAATGTGGAGAAGCGAATTTTGACCTTCACTGGAGGTAGGTATAGAAGCAGCATAAGCATGAGTCATGGGCCAATATATCTTAAATATGCTTAGATAGCTTTGATATCGGATATCTGGCTAATGCCCCGAGTAAGAGAGTTTAAATATCGCGAGCAAAGCAGGTCATCGTGACGCTCTGATTTGCTATGTAATTTACACAGTTGCCATGCATTTAGACTAGAGGAGGAAAATTCTTTGGTTGCAACCTCGTTAAAATGATCAATGAAATGAAGCCTCAGGGCCACCCCACTGATTCTGATACCAACTACATCATTACGTTCTCGTAATCTAATTGGCTGCTAGGGGAGAATCCATCAGGGTTAGGAAGAGCCGCTTGCCTCCCAAGCTCAGGAAAAACATTGAGAGATGCTTGACCACCAAAGGTCAAGCACTTGTCTTATCTTGGCCTGAAGTTTCAGAAGAATGCTCTATTATCCTGATTTCAGGTAAATTTGGACAGGGGTCCGGGGGAGTCCTTATTCCTACTTTAGACACCACAAGGTCTGTGCTTATGTGAATTAATGAGACTAATCAGTTTTGCTTCCTTATGAATAATGTTATGGTTACCCGGATCTGCTTTACTCAAAGATTTATTGCCCTTTACTGTCATTATAGAATCTATAAATAATCCTATTATGCGTCTTTCTTATATATTTGAGCAGTTGTAGACAATTGTACTGTTATTTAAATCCATCCTATGATTAAAATCCCTACAATGGTAGCAATGGCATTATTCTCCTCAAATTACTTTCTATTAGGCGTCTCAAAGAGAGACGCCAAGAGATGGAGCTGGTGCTCCAAAAAGATCCAATGGAGAACACCTTACGGAGCTCTGTGACCCTTGGGGAGATGCAAGGAAACTAATGGAAGATTTTCACCTCAATCCTGGTTAGAATAATCACTTGAATCCGCCAGTATTCACATTTTTTCTAGCTTATTTGTCTAGCTAGCAAGAAACAGTGTTAAGTTCTTTATAACTGGCACCAAAATTCCAGTCTTCTTTCTCCTTTTGTATTTTATTCAACTTGTCATAGACGTTAATCAAGCATGTAAGTCGTGTATTTCCCCTCTTGCAGAATACTTTGTAAAGTTCTTTACAAGCAGTACTTTGCAAGGAGTGCACGTGAGTGAAAAATGTCTTCAGCTTGCCAGATATCCGAGATCTCTCCATTCTCATCTTCGACTGAAAATTTTAGCGGCTGTCAAAACTGGTGTTGCCTTACTTCTTTCTTGTGTGTAGCTTAGCTATATATTTTACACTCTCAGTGACTACTGTCTTCTCAGATGTTGCTTCTGACCCTCGCTCTCCGCTCTGCGTCTGTTTTGCAGGTCTTCTGTGGCCTATTTTCCAGTCTCTCATACATCCCCTTGCACTCTCCTACACCACCCTGCGTTGTTTCCTCTGCCTGGTCTACTCATCTCAAATCATAACATTTTCCTGGGTTTTGGGTTCCCGTTTCTGGCTCACGTTTCTGTTCCATTGCTTTTCTTTCTGGGGATATCTATTGAATCTGGTTTACTTTGTTTTTATTATCACCTTTATTTCTAAGCGGAGCGAAATATTAAGCAACACCTGCACAGTTCCAAGCTACAAATTTCTCTTTTATTTCACTTTTCTTAGTTCTATTTTACTCATTCTTCTAATGTTCTGCTTTTATATGAGCCCAATGAACATGGAACTTGTAGGTAAAATATCAGAAAGTGTAAAATTATGAAAATATGATCAGGTGAAAGTAGACGAAAGACAATAAATTATGCAGGGAAGCTACGTCCTGTAACGAGTAAAGAAAATTACCTGAAAGTGGGTATAACACCATGCCAAACTCCGGAGGCAAAAATAAATACCATAACATCAGCATCATTCTCTGCCATACAAAAGTCTTATCGTTTTTCAGGAATGAATTCAAAAGGCACCCAAGGGCACTTGAAAATGAACAGAGCGTTGCAACGAGACTCGTTTCAAATTTGAAACTAAGAGGATGTGAAGAAAGACTGAGAACTAAATAAAGAGTAAAGTAAGAGTAGAGTGAGGAGACATGATAGACACGTGTAAAATTTTGGGGGGATTTTCAGTTTGTGAAAAGAACAAGAGACGTTCGTAGTGAATGCAAATAGCATTAAAAGGCAAGTTCTGGAAGCTTGAGGAGACATGTGCAATAAAAGTGGTAGAAGGACTTTTATTATAGCATAGAGAACAGTGGGAGCATAAAATGAACTAAATCAGCAGGAAACGAAGCGTTCACCATTCATAATTTCAATCTAGATATGATAAAGAAAAAGGTCAGGAGCCATCGCATTAGTCACCGGCACTACAAAGGCGATGTCTAAAAGTTTTAGATAGATCCTACAGACACAATTAGGTGTGTTTGAGTGTAAGGGAGTATGTGGCTGTGCGTGTGTGTGTTTATTCA
>WNGS01057630.1:0-14470 GCA_020271785.1 Procambarus virginalis
CCTGACCTCGCAGGAATCAACCTCACTAAGGACCAAGTCACTCTCCTAAATATGGGTATAAACTGTCACGTTATGTCCAGACTCAGTGAGTTGACCCGGAAAGTGGAGTTGGAGATCCTGTTGGACGACATATTTGACCTCGAAGCACAAAAGAAGGTCACCACCAAAGACACCTTACAAGCAGAACTTATTGGAGAAGGAGGAATGAATCGAGGCAACTACAGAAACACCATACTGACCCCCGAGCTCAAAGCAGCAGCTAAGAGCCTTCGTGAGAACAAGGAGATAGTTGTCAGGAGAGGCGACAAGTCGCCAATATACGTCATTCTTAAGAAAGACGAATATTTGGCGAAAATGAACCTCATACTCTCTGACCAAACTAAATTCCAAAGGGTAACGAAGGACACTACAGCCGAATTGAAAGCAAAGCTCAACAAATTGATTGAAACTGTGAACGCCAAGAAATCCGGACTTCACCTGCCATAGATTATTGGGGAATATAAACCTGGATATGCGTATGGAAATGTCAAGACACATAAGCCTGGAAACCCACTTCGGCCAATCATCAGCCAGATACCCACACCCACGTACAGACTGGCGAAACGACTCAACGGCTTGCTGACTCCTTATGTCCCTTGCGCCTTCAGCCTTAAGTCGCCAAAGGAATTTGTTGACTTACTGCGGGGAACACGGGCCACAGGGATAAGAACCTCGTTGGACGTAGAATCACTGTTTACCAACGTACCTGTGGATGAAACAATCGGGATGATAGCGGACATAGTGTATCGTGATCCGGCCTGTACTCCTCTTGACATACCAGAAAATATTCTGAGGAAACTACTCCAAGCTTGTACTAAAGAGGCACCCTTCTTGAGCCCGGATGGGCACATGTATAAGCAAGTAGATGGGGTCGCCATGGGTTCTCCCCTAGGTATCCTGTTTGCGAACTTCTACATGGGTACCATCGAGAAAAAAGTCTTAGTCGACATGAACTTGAAACCGGCCATATACTGCAGGTATGTTGACGACATTTTTACGCAGGTACCTGATGTCAGACATCTGCATGAGCTGAAGGAGGCCTTTGAGCAGAATTCTGTGTTGCGTTTCACTTACGAGTGTTGTGGTTGTGGATTGGTGGCATTCCTCCTTTACCGACCACCCAACCCACAACTCAATAGAGTGCTTATATTTCACTAGGAGATCACACTAGGTGCTTCTGGCTTTTGGAGAGGGGCTCAACGTCACACGTTTAGGGGATGCGGCTCCAACACACAGCCTCGTTGTCACGTACACACACCCACTCAAGCCGCTGTGACTCCCCACTCTCTCCTTATGGGATATGATCTCCTCAATCCCCTTTGACTCACTAGATTTCCATCCTACCCTGTCCACAGCAGTGGTTCCTGTTTCCCTCTCTCTCTCTCCTGTATTATTTCTTGGGAGGCCTCACTAGGACAAGGGCAAACACAAGCAAATTTGAATACATTTACTGGACGAAGTACATACACAATACACACACATATAATAGTAATAATGACTCCTATACTCTACACTATTACAGTCAGGTTGCACTCCAACACCATCAGAACTCTTATCATCAGCTTGTCAAATGGTATCCTATCTCCTGGTATTACCTAATATTACCAACCTCCTCAAGTAGACCAAGTCTAACAATATAATGCTGCACTTTCTGCAAGAGAATACACACATATATATATATATACCTATAAACACATATAAGGCAAATCAGCATATGAATGCAATAACATACATATCTATATCAGTATAAATGTTCCATGCCACACAACGAATCAATCGATCATTCTATCAGTCCTAGAATACATATATCTGTAGGTAATCCTGCCTACGTCTGTAACTCTAAACTTCAATATAAACACTTTGGGGTACAAAAATGGCAAAAGATCACTCTCCTCTCACTGCGTCTTTCACGCAAATGACAAACACTCTATCGCCTCCCTACAAGTGATCATTTAGAACTATTTCACTACCCTGATGTCTTCAGGTTCCTCCGGGCTTAACCACCAGGATCCTCTGCAGCTCCTACAGGCTGCTACCATGAAGTTTCCTTGTACAATTATGGTGCTTCTCTACTCCTGCTAGAGTCCTCCACAGCTGTCCTGGCTGCTGCACCATAAAGTTTCCTCGAACAACTGTGGTGCTTCACCACCTCTACAGAAGCACCTGACACTCCTCCTCACTGCTTCTCCTCACAGCTCGAGGTCCTCTCCTCCACTGCCTTGGAGTCTCATCAACTACTCCCTCTGTGCTGGCTTCGAAGTCCTCAGCAACTTCTTCCCCAAAGACAAACCTGCAACCCATTTACACTCCAATAAAATGTTCTCCCTTAACACATAAACAAAATTAATCACACAATATCTTTGCCTCCAACCTCTATCTGTCTTCTACATATTGTGAGAGTGGACTCCCCCGTTGGGGCGGGTCCATGCTCCACCTCGCCCGGGCGGTCCTCCACACTCTGTGAGGGTCTTCCGCCGCCCCTCACCCAGTCGCCCGTCAGCGCCCAGAGGAGATGGACGTCGCTCCGAGCTCCTCCCACTCTACTCTCTTATTTCAGGCTTTCTGCCTTACCAAAACATGTTTAGCTTAACAATAAACATTGCTACTGTCGCTAGGCACACGACCAACTACAAGGAATCACTATGAACTGGTTTAAATCGTGCTTACCACAGATTATCTGGTCAAGGGCGCTCCTCCCTCTGACAGCAAGTGACTAGGGCGTTTTCACAGCCCATGAATATGTCTCTGGGCTGCTTAATACTCTTTCCTCACCGTCCAGTACTTGAGACCACACGTCCTCAGCTCGATTCCACAGCTGGCACGTCTGCACACTTCTCCTCACTTGGAGATATATCACTAGGGGTTCCCTTGTGACGGGAGCTCAAGCGGAGCGCGGCTTCCCCCTGCGATGTTTGGCTCTCAAGTGAGGTCATCGCCCTCCAGAAGCGAGCCTCACGCCTCCAGCAAATTGTCCACATCTCCTAACCAGTCATGTATCTATTTTCTTGTTCATTGCCCATAATCTCAAACTGTTATTTAAATCTAACAAACTACCTTGCATCTGTGTTATCACATCCAAATTTCCTGGACCTTCCAGTTAGGTCAGACTTGCTGAATAACTGTCAAGGGGGAGACTCGAAGGGAAGAATAAAAGTAACTGCAGAGGGCCTATTGGCCCATATTTCTTGATGCTTCTATATTGGAGCGGAGTCTTTAAGTGGGTAGAATATAATTGTGCATTAATTGGCTGTTGATTGCTGGTGTTGACTTCTTAATGTGTAATGTATATATATATATATATATATATATATATATATATATATATATATATATATATTTTAAACAATATGGAAGGGAGTACCACCTCTGACTGGAAGAAGGGGGACCCATAGCCTCGGAGGAAATCACACATAATGCATATATATATATATATATATATATATATATATATATATATATATATATATATATATATATATATGTGTGTGTGTGTGTGTGTGTGTGTGTGTGTGTGTGTGTGACGGTAAAGTGTTGGAGTATGGTGTTCGGCAGTCTTCCAATGGCAGATGTCAATGCCTGGCCACATACACAAAACAAAAAGAATAGACTGCTTGCCTGATAGTCTGCGGTAAGGTAAGGTAAGACACACAAAACACAAAAATTTGAACAATGAAATTTAATTACTCTAGAAAACAAATTGAAATAAAGACAATTCCTTGGCATTGAACTAGTGTAAAAAATAACAAGTGAAAATATATAACAAAATGAATACGAGACTGGTTACGTTAACAGGAATACAAAGATAAAGTGGTGCTGGGAATATATGCGCAAGCTAAAAACCGCTATTTGATCACACACGAGGTGAATCAACTAGTTGTTCTCAGCCAGAGCACTAGATATATTCTGAGGTGGTACAGCTCGCTGACTCCGACGTTGACTTGGCGAGGTTCGTCAGTGGTGGAGAGTTGGAGTGGTGTGATCTTCGAGCAGCCAATGAGAACGCAGATAGACCGACACCTTGGTAGTTGGATACTTGAAGTACAGCAGTTGAGGAGCCGGCGGTGAGGAGAGGTGTGCAGGAGTGGGGGGAGGGGTATGCAGGTGCGTGTGGCTGCTTTGACATACGTTTTTGCTACTGTAGAACGAATCTTGAATGTAGCTTTGAACGTGACGATTGAAGGGAAGAGCAGGCTCAATCTCTGGGAAGAGGTTATCGTCACAATATATATATATATATATATATATATATATATATATATATATATATATATATATATATATATATATATATATATATATATATATATATATATATATATATATATATATATATATATATATATATATATATATATATATATATATATATATATATATATATATATATATATATATATATATATATAGGGGGATACCACCTCTGGTGCAATTATAGGGACCCACAGCCTCAGAGAAGGGAACACAGAGCAATCAGGGAAAAACTTGCCATTTAACTCTGAATACATAAGAGTGTTCGCTTCTCCTACCACCCCCCTTTTTTATGGTGTACACTTTATTATGCAAGGTTATACAGTTACATATCTGATTGTATACAAAAAATGAACATTAAGAGGACACACAAAAAAAAAGTTCGCTTCCTAGAGGCTGTAGATTTCCTTGAACTCCTCCAACGTCGGGCAGGAACCGAGGATGCAGCGGGCATTCCCCCTCTGGATCGCAATGATGTCAATGAGCTTAGAACCAAGATCCTTAAGAAACCTTCTTGCACTCTCTCCCCATGTGCCTAGGGTCTCAGACCCTATTGGAACGAAGTTGTACCAATGATCTAATTGCCTGTACTTGGCTGACTTGTCTCTTTCTCTGTGTGTCGCCGCAGCTCCTGTTGTGCCGGCAGAGAGGTTGATGTATGTGGCTGCCAGGGTGGATACGCAAGTATAGTCCCATGCCAACTGTCTGCCACCCTTCCATGGATGCAGTGTGATTCCATCTGGTCGGCCGGCAAAGCTAACAGAGTCACGGTTCAGAAGGTTGAGGGGCTCTCTCTCCGCTGGACACTGAGCAGAGGCAAGGCTTATTTTAATGATGTCGTTGACTTCGTCGTGTCTAGTGTGCCAACCACCAAACTTTCCACAGTGCAGACCATGCAATCCATACTCGTCAGCATCTGCCTCGCCGCAAATACACCTATGAACAGTGTGGATAGGGGCAGCAAAACGGAGAGTGACTGCAATACGGAGCTCCTGCAGATCAAGACGTGTGCCTGTCGCAGACATATGGACTGCCAAAAGGAAGTCCCCTGCATGGGGAGCCTGCACAGCTGTGAGGCGTGCATGATCAATGGGGGTTGTTGCTGCCTCCAGCAAAGCTGTGGCTTCTTTGTCTGCAATGGGGCTGTCCCAACTGGATTGTTTCTTGGCTTTCGGCATGGCTGGTCTGAGTGCTGGGTCTGCCATGGCACCCCATTTTGTGTCGCATTCCGTGTAGTGGGGGTCCTGTATCCCTGCTACATCACTGAGGGTGTCAGGTAGAATTTCCTTAACCAGGTCATCTGATGCTGAAGAGGAAGACAGGAAGGCTGGGACAGCAATTTGGTGGCGGTGCGGACACCCAAGCCACCGAGCCTAACAGGAAGAGTGGCTTGTTTCCAATGGCATTCGGTGAGGGAGAGGTTAACAACTTTTTCCAGCATGGTCTTCAGTAAGAGGTCATACTCTTCAAGCTTTCGGTTGTCGTAAGATGGGGCGCACCTCAGAAAGTAGGTTAGCCTCGGAAGGGATAGGCATTTGGTGAGGAGATAAAAAGCATCGTGGGCATCGATGTCACCTATTCTGTCTTCCATCCTCCTAAGGTCTGCGATTTTCTTGTCAAGGATCTCCTCAATGGCGTTAGACCCGAGGGGGGCTCCAAGGAGGGTGCTGTTCTCGGCCCTAATGACATGGGCTCCAGGCAAGGCAGACCTTATTCTAGCTACGATGTCTGGGTTGGAGGAGACTACTTCACACTTGGAAGGGTTCAGGACGAGACCCAGGCTTACTTCTTGCTCCCTTGTTTTCCTGATGTCTGCCAAGAGGTCGTCTACAGTGCCAGCTATAGTGCCATCATCCCAAAACCAGACGCTGCACCAGGATCTATGTATGTTGAACTCGCTGGACAAGCTTTCGGTGATTTCTTTTAAGACTAAGCAGAAAAGAAGAGGAGCAAGAGGATCACCTTGCTGAACACCTTCATGTGATCTGATTTCATGTTCACCAAAGAGCAGTTTTCACTCACCACTGTAGCACGATAGTATGAACGGGTAGAGGGGCCGGAAATGGCGATGTACGGCACAAAGTACTGCATCTCTTCTGACCATGTTGAAGGCATTCTTAAAGTCCAGTTTGAGCAGGGCCTTTTCATCAGAAATGTTGGTGAAATATGCTCGTGCTGCATGGGCAGCCGCTTCACAGCCTTGGGGGATTCCAAATCCTAGCTGGATTGGTTTCAGCAATTCAGCCGCTTGCTGGCTGACAACCCTCGTAGCAGCCTTGGCAATCAGGCGTCGGAGAGTGTTGCCAACAGCGATTGGCCTGATTCCTTAGTCCTTCTTTTTGAGAGCACAGAGGGAGGCACCAAAAATGAGAGGCCTGATGACCTCAGGTATATCACCTGCCAGGCACATGTTGACGAACCTTGTGAGTTCCATAAGAAGATCTTGTGAAGCATCACCAACCGCAGGATTTAACATTTGCTTGATGTGTTGAGGTTTTAACCCTGTAAAGCCGCCTGCTGACCCAGGTGGAAAAGAAAGGGCTGCTTTGTAGACCTCAGATTCACCAACGGTTAATGGGACTGAAATGGTGTCGGCTGATGGTGGAACGATGTTGTCGCCTTGTCGGGCTCTGGGTGGGTGCTTGCTTTGCAGGGCCCGCGCTGTGGCTGAGTTTCGAGGAGCAATTTTCTCGTCACTGGTGAGGACTCTCACATTGAGTGGGCCACACTGTCTGTGGGGGAGACGTTTCCATGTCCGTATTGAGTCAGCTGAGTCCGTATTGAGTCAGCAGCTGACTCGCCTGAGTCAGCTGCTGCTGTATCATTTTCCAGCCTAGTTACTGGAGGGTCTGTAGGGGTATTTCCCTCTTCAATTTTCTTGGTGATTTATGCTCTGATTTTGTACGTTTCCGGTATGTTGTTGTTACCATTTCTGCGGTGGGTGTGTTTCGCTCGGAGAGGCAGGCGAACTAGGTTATCCCCCTTGGGTATTCATTAATCGCCCTCTGAACCGAGGAAGAAATTGATTTGTCCCTCCTTGGAGGGACGGTGAGGCATACATTGCCAAACAGAAGAACATTATGCCACGCTTGAATGTTTTCCGGGGCATCATTAACCCTTTTCAGAAGATTACAGAGTTTGGCTGCTGCATTTGGGTGGGCTGCTTTTGGGATGTGTGTGGTAATGTTCTATCAGACGTCGCTATGATTGCTTGGGTGAGGTTTGCAGATGAGATTAGGTTAATGGGAGTCTCTTCCCTAACTGTCAATGGCAGCTGGCCATTGCTTCCCTTTGGAAGCTGGTGGGAACCACTGCATCTTACCTCGTTGAAGGTATGAAAGCGGATGACACCACCGTTGGAGTTTATGGCGGTGTTTTTGTTGCATACTCGACAAAAACCTCTTTTAGGAGTAGTTGTTGGCACCTCAAGGCTTGTGGAGTCCTGCCCGACCGCTGGGACCCTTCCATTTCAATTCAGTTGGGAGAGTTAAACTGTGCATTGTTCTTTAGAGGGGGCAAACACACTGGGTCATGGCCAAGCAACTGCCAGCAACTGGGTGTAGAGGCGTCAACTGGGTGTGGCGAAAGCAACTGGGTGTGGAGCCAGCAACTGGGTGTGGAGCAAGCCACTGGGTGTGGAGTCAGCAACTGGGTGTGGAGCCAGCAACTGGGTGTGGAGGCATCAACTAGGTGTGGAGCCAGCAACTGGGTGTGTAGCGGCATCAACTGGGTGTGGAGGCATCAACTGGGTGTGGAGGCCGTGGCTGGGTGTGGAGGCCGGTGGGGCGAGGGTCAGCTCAGGTAGTGAGGTGCGAGGGGGGGGGGGTCGGTTTGGGGGAGGCGTAGTATCGAGTGGGCTATACACATGACACACAATATACATTCATATATATGCACACCAGGGTATGTATGACACTGAGAACATGGGGTTGGCACTGTGTTATATGTATGGCACTATAAACTGGGGTTGACACTTTGTGGTGTATATGGCACTGAGTATCGGAGTTGGCACTTTGAGATGTATATATCACTATGGCACTATATATACATGGTATTCACTTTGTATGTCGGGGCCGCAAAGTATACACTTAAAAGAAATTGTTCACTATCATTCACTGAGCCCACGAGGGAGGTGGTGAGGGGGGTGTGGTGGTGAGGGGAGTTTGAAATGCGGCCACTACCAGCCTCCTCCGCCTGACCGGTGAGCGGGTGTTCTTAGTGACGCCTTACTCTAAGGTTCACTTTCCCTCACGCGCCTTCCTCCGCCCCCGCCCTTCCCCATCCCGCCCCGGCCGTTAAGGTGGTAGGCCTCCCTCACTGGCACTGTTGCTGGTGAGTTCAAGCTTGGCAAGCCGGAGAAAATTGTAAGATACCGTTGACTGGGATGATGGAGGGACTTCAAACGCTGAAGATGTCTTCTACTGATGTTCACATATGTCCTGACCAACGCCTCACCTGCTTGGCCTCACTGTTTTGTGATAAAGTATGAAGGTAACCCGGAGCTGGACGGTGCGTCGGTCTCCACAGTACCCCGTGGAGGTATAATATAATATATATATATTATATATATATATATATATATAATATATATATATATATATATATATATATATATATATATTATATATAGTACCTAGTAGCCAGAACGCACTTCTCAGCCTACTATGCAAGGCCCGATTTGCCTAATAAGCCAAGTTTTCATTAATTAATTGTTTTTCGACTACCTAGCCTAACCTAACTTTTTCGGCTACCTAACCTAACCTAACCCATAAAGATAGGTTTGGTTAGGTTAGGTAGGGTTGGTTAGGTTTGGTCATATATCTACATTAATTTTAACTCCAATAAAAATTTTTTACCTCAAACATAATGAAATGGGTAGCTTTATCATTTCACAAGAAAAAAATTGAGAAAATAATTATTCATGAAAACTTGGCTTATTAGGCAAATCGGGCCTTGCATAATAGGTTGAGAAGTGCGTTCTGGCTACTAGGTACAATATATATATATATATATATATATATATATATATATATATATATATATATATATATATATATATATATTGTGACAATAATCTCTTATCAGAGATTTAGCCTGCTATTTCGTATTTCATCACGTCCTCAACAATATACAAGATACGTTTTGTAGTGGCTAAACGTATATATCAAGACAGCCACACGCACCTCAACTCCCTCCTCCCCCCTCTCTCCAGCACCTGCTGCACCCTGGTCGACGCGCCGAACCCTTCAACTGCCTAACTAGCGACTTGCGGCCATCCAGCTTTCTCATTGGCCGCCAACCAACACACCACTCCGGTTCCTCGCCAATCACAAGTCATCGCCAGTTATTGTTGGAGTCCCTTGCATTTCTGCCAGCCAGAATATCTTGTGCTCTCATACTATGAACACCTAAGTGACTCACCTTGTGTGGTCAAATAGAGGTTTATAGATAGTGCATATATTCCAGCATTCATATTTTATTTACCTTGTATGTCAATTCTCCTCCTCCATTAACGTTATCTATTTTCATGTTTATTATTTTTCCACTTGACATTTTTTACCATTAAGCCAAGATTTTGCATTTACTTCAATTTGTTTTTTATTGTTATTAAAATACAGTTTTTATTATTGTGTTTTATGTTTTTTACCTTACCACAGATTACCAACCACGCAGTCATTCTTTTTTTTTTCTCTTTTTTTTCTTTTCTTTTTTTTTAAATTTATTATGTGGCCCAGCACTGACACCTGCTAGTTGGAAGACTGCCGACCACCATTTCCAACTCGTTACCGTCACATATATATTATATATATATATATATATATATATATATATATTATATATATATATAAATATGTTGATGGTAAACGTTGGTTGTGGTGCAGTCTGTAATGTCAGTCACAAAATATCTAAAAGCAACAAAAAAAGAAAAAAAGTTAAACTGCAAAAAGGTGTCTTCACTGTGTGGTAAACTATAGGATAAAGCAGAGGGAAAATATATTTAAAATACTTTACTTTAAAAATAAATTAAACAAATTACAAAAAATATCCACGCTTGGATTTATTACAAAATGTGCGAAACAAACAAGATGAACAATCAAATTTACATTACGTTAAGGTGCAAAATAATATATGATGATACAGAATACCATGAGCTAGTCTGACTAAATCTGTTACCACAGTGAGATGTGTCAACAGGTCTACCCAGCGAGAGCACTCAGGAGTAATCTGAATCTTGGAGAGCTTGGTAACCCTATTTATACAGAACATCGGCCGGCCTGAGGGCGCTGAGGTCTCCTTTAATTATTAATTAGGAACCGGCTCACTTGAAGTGCTTGTTTGGGAGGGCGTGGCCTCACAGTGACCCAGGTGCGAGGTGGGGTGACGGGCCGTGGGGGGAGCAGACTGGGGTACTGTCTAGACGTCTGGAAGTAGTTGTTGTTGTTGGTTGCAGTTCTTGATTACATAGACGTGAATGAGTAGAATAGGCAATAATAGAGTAGGCCGAATCTCTTCCTAGAGATTTTACCGTGACAACTCTCCCCCCCAAGCCTGCTCCTATTGCCTACTCGACTGCGGCGGAGTGTAGAATAGTAGGAGTGGATGAGTCCACCCTGTGGACTCTTGAAAGTGCGTCGGCGACGACGTTGTGGGAGTCTTTGATGAAGTTGATGGTGATGTTGAAGTTCTGCAGGTACAGGGCTCAGTGAAGCAGATGTTGGTTGGTGAACTGGATCTGCTGCAGAAGCTGGAGAAGATGGTGCTTGAAGATGTTGAGGTAGCACTGCAGGACTCTGCGAAGTATGAATCTGCTGTAGAATCGAGCCTGCTGAAAGGGTCGCCGAGAATGGTGATCCAAGGAGAGGGTGAGATTGTTCCTCTGATGCAGGACCCAGTATAGCAAGTGCTGATTGGAGAACTGGGCTAGCAGTAGGAACTGAAGGAGATTGTGATAAATGATGTTCACATGATGCAGGATTCAGCGAAGTTTGGAGAACTGATCCTGACGGAGGGACCGAAGAATGTTGAAGTCCGAGGTGAGGTTGAAGTTGTAACCTAGTAGATTGGATGATACGTTGTGTTGCACATCAGGCAGGATGTCGAGTGGCTTCTCTCTGATGACTGAAGCTATAGCTCATGATTCCACCACGCGGTGGTGTGATGTTCCTATCGCCAGGGTGGAAGACTGAAGGTTTTCTAATACCTGGCAGGGCGAGAATAGAGTTAGTACTAGACAAAGATTACGCATTTCAAATACAATGGAAGGCATGTTTGTCTTACAATATTTTAGCTGAGGGCTGATAAAGTTGTCTGGAGGAGCATGTTTATTTGGATTTGGTTCGTAGAGATAAGGATCTTTCCTGGTGTTGGAATACATCGAGAATTTAGAACGATTGTAGTCAGTCCAAGTACAGCGAGAAGGATTAGACAATACCTTGGTGAGGTTGTTGTCTTACTCAGGTCGTTGGAGGTGTTATCACACTTGTTCTGATCTTCCTGACGGTGTCCGTACTGCGGGCACTGCTTCCCAAGGTGTTTTACAACGTTTGCAGCCGTACTGTTCTGGACGGAAACTGCTGTAGAATACCTGATGGTAGAACACGGGATAGAACACAAGGGACCATTACCGAGCCTGTCTGGGACAGAGGCTTGTCATAGTGGTTGATGTGGCTGAACGGCTCAGAAGACACTGGTACCTGTACTAGGGATTCCTTTAATAGAAGAGCATTCAGCTTATCTGTCACCTGAGACATGCGACACAATTTTTACGAAGGTTTAACACTTCGAATCATACCTGGCCAGTAGTAGTCCTGTTTCAGAGCCATGTAGGTCTTGTAGAAGCCGTAATGTGAGTGAGATCCCCTGACCAGATGCAAGATCTCTGATCGTAGGCTGTAGGGAACTACTAGTGTGTTTGATGTTGGCCTGATCGTCGTTCACCTTCAATTTCCTGGTTCTATAATACCGGTACAACTTTATTTCTACAAAGAAACCAGGGATAGTGTTAGGTTGGGTCTCAGCCTGTAAGAATAAAGATGTTAAGGAGGGATCCTCTCTCTGCAACGTACGGAACTCCAGCACTGTGAGATTCGGGGGGGACTCTGAGAATGTTGAGGAACAGCTGCAGCAACTGGTTTTGGGCGAGCAGCTGTGGGCCCGCTTCGTCACCATAACAGGAGGGAAGATGTTGTCAGAATCTGTTGCTTGGACCTCTTCAACCAACTGCAAAACAGGATTTTCCACTGCCGAGTCACATACCTTGGGATCTTCCTTGATGATTACATTCGCAGGTTGTTGATCTTCTGCCAAGTCGTTACCCAGGAGACGTTGAAACTCCTGACATGGGAAAAGGTTTTTCTCGGATGGCGACTTGGACTTCACCTTGCATAAATGGACAATCTAGGCGGACGCTGGCAAGTGGAGGGTGTAGTAGCAGTTAGGTCCATGATGAGGACAGTTTCTCCAGTAGGTGACGTTGGGTACAGCTGATTTTTAGAAGAATGGACTGTAGATCAGCGGTGTCCCTCAAGATCTTCACTTTGAACCTTTCCTCCGAATTTCCACTGCAGGTAGAGACTGTTCCGGAGTACAAGTGTCTGTTGAAGAGAGAGATCAGTGCAGGAAACAAAAATATTCATATGGCTTAGGACTCTTATGATTTTTTGGAGGAGATGATTTGGGCTTATTCTCACTCCTGACCTTACAGTGATGATTGGTACACTTTCTATGGTATGCTCATAGTCTTTGCAATAATTGCAAACAACGAGGAGTTCACATTACTGGTACTCACTTTGTAGGACTAGACCAGGTTAACTTACTGGAAGGTGCGTCAGATGTTACTCTGTGAATAAGACTCTAGGAGTCAGCCAATTGAGCGCATCTGGAAAGTCGTTTTCTTCCTTGTCGGCTAGGTAGAGACGTATTGAAGTAGGTACACGCCTGGGGAATTCATCCACTAAGATGAGATTGACGAGATCTGTAAAGGTGGAGTTTTTTGCGGCTTCCAGTCACTTCATAAAATAGAAATATCTCTTTTTGTTATTTGCAAACTCTAGATAAGTGATAGCACCTGTTTTAAGATAATCCCTGAACTTGCGTCTGTAGGTCTCGGTGAGAGGAGGTAGGCATCAGTACTGCTTGCTTCAGTACCTGATAGTCGGTTTCAGACGCTCTAATACTGAGTTACTGCAGCTCTACCTGTTAAATGAGACGTAAGAAGCACAGATCACTGATCCTGATGCCAGCTAAGTTGGGTAGCAAGAGCCTCAAATGAAGTAAAAAAGACAGCTCCTTCTGCCTCAACAAAAGATAGCATTAACTTAATTGCATGTGAAAGGTTAAGCGTACCAGAAGTTAGCTTCAGCTTGTTGGCGCCGAGTGTGGTGTGTAGTTTCCAAGTCGAGTTCTTTCTTACGGTGGTCTAGAGCACTGGCGGCTTGCTTCTTATCGTGTTCACGTTGTATCTCCAGATCGCGTTCTTTTAATTCAAGCTGTTCCCTCTCATGCTCACGTTGGAATTCAGCGAGCTTAAGTTGAAGTTCGGTTTCCTGTTCCTTCCTTTGGAGAGCTTCCTTTTCAAAGGCAGCTTGTTCTTTCAGACGTTCACGTTCGGCGTTGGCGAGTTCTAGCTTCAATTTCATGGCTGCCAAGGCGTTCTTGTCTGCAATTAAGTAATGTTCATGAGATTCGAGAGTAATAGCATCATTGTGTAATAAGTGGTCCAGGATGAGGTTGTGCACATCAGTTTTAGTGGCTCCATGTGGGGCTGTAGGTGGTACTCATTTACTACAGTCAGCATCTCCGCCTTGGTGGCACGAACTAATGTGCTCACTTCGTCGTTGGATTCTGTCGGAATGTGGAAAGACGAAACATGGTGAATTATAGCAAATATATGCAAGAGAATACTCAGGAGGATGTACCAAAATATGAAATGTCAGTGACAGGATGACGTGCAACAGTAAACTATCCAGTTAAACTTAATAATCAAGGTTACAGTCAAGATCAAAAATGAAACTAAGCGTTTCAAGAAAGTAGGAAATCTTGTACCCGGTATCTATATGACGAGGGTAAGGGCAAGAAGGATCCTACTTGAATGTTGAGACAATTGTCTCTAAAAGTAGTCCAAAAAAATGAAGGGATTTCTTACCTTGTCTCTACTGACGAGAGCAAAGGTAAGAGGTTCCTA
>WNGS01057638.1:0-10673 GCA_020271785.1 Procambarus virginalis
GTACCACTCTCTCTGCCTCTTTTTCGGCAATATGAAGGTGTACCCCACGCTAGTGGTCTGAGCACTACTCTTTTTCCTGGTTACTCTCATTGATCTTCTTCCCCTTCCTTCTGGCATCTTCTCAGCTATATGTCGACGATCATACCCTTTGCTGTCGCGTTGATGTTTCGCCTTTCCTACAACGGCGGCTTCAACATGCGCGATTGATGCCGTGTCGTCTAGGGTCACCAATCATGGCTTCCCGTTCTCTGCAACTAAAACTTGTGCAATGGCTTTTACTCGGAAGCAGGACGTTCTTCGTCCCCTCTGTCGCTTTATGGTCATCCCTCTTTTGTACAAAGATTCTGATAAGCTTTGGGCTAATCTTTGACACTTGTTTGTCCTTGTCGCCCCATATCTCTTACCTCGGAGTTGAATGCTCTAATGCCTTTAACTTATTTAAGGTCTTGTCCTATACTTCTTGGGGAGGATAGGCGCACGCTCTTCTCTTTACATTCCTCTCTCGTTCTGTTTAAACTCGATTATGCTTGTCCTGCTTACTCGTCTGCTTCTACCTCTACCGTTCATCGTCTTGATGCTTTGCACCATACTGGGTTGCACCTCAGCTCTGGTGCCTTTCGTTCGACTCGTACCTTAAGCCTGTGTGTTGGAAACTGGCGTCTTGTCTCTATAGAATCACCGTGATTGCTACTCTCTTCGCTACCTTGCACGATCCTTACAACACCCTCACTCTCGCTTATGTCGTGCCTTGACGTTCACCCCTCCTATAGTTCCTCTTCCCCTTCACCACCTACCTCTTTCTATACGATTGTCTCGCATACAAAATGTTTTTCGGTTTGTGTTACCAATATCCCCCCCCCGTGTTGTTTCGTCTTTGCCCCCGTGGAGGGCCTAAATTTTGTAAAATCTTGACCCACCTTACCTATACCTTACCTTACCTTGAGTATACCTTGAGGTGCATCCGGGGCTTAGCGTCCCCGCGGCTCGGTCATCGACCAGGCCTCCTGGTTGCTGGACTGATCAACCAGGCTGTTGGACGCGGCTGCTCGCAGCCTGACGTACGAGTCACAGCCTGGTTGATCAGGTATCCTTTGGAGGTGCTTATCCAGTTCTCTCTTGAACACTGTGAGGGGTTTGCCAGTTATGCCCCTTATATGTAGCGGGAGTGTGTTGAACAGTCTCGGGCCCCTGATGTTGATGGAGTTCTCTCAGAGAACCAGTTGCACCTCTGTTTTTCAATGGGGGTATTCTGCACATCCTGCCATGTCTTCCGGTCGCATGTGATGTTATTTCTGTGTGCAGGTTTGGGACCAGCCCCTCTAATATTTTCCATGTGTAAATTATTATGTATCTCTCCCGCCTGCGCTCAAGGGAAAACAGATTTAGGCTCTTTAGTCGGTCCCAATAGTTTAGATGTTTTACCGAGTGGATTCTAGCAGTAAAGGATCTCTGCACGCTCTCCAGGTCAGAAATTTCTCCAGCTTTGAAAGGGGCTGTCATTGTGCAGCAGTACTCCACTCTAGAGAGCACCAGCGTTTTGAAAAGTATCATCATCGGTATAGCATCTCTAGTGTGAAAAGTTCTTGTTATCCAACCCGTCATTTTTCGTGCAGTTGTGACGGCTACTTTATTGTGTTCTTTAAAGGTAAGGTCTTCCGACATGAGTACACCCAAATCCTTTACATTGCCTTTTTGTGCTATGTTATGATTTGCCTGAGTTTTGTATGTGGTTTCCGTTTTTATATTTTCATTTTTTCCATAGCGCATGAGCTGGAACTTATCTTCGTTAAACACCATATTATTTTCTGTAGCCCATAGAAAGACCTGATCTACATCTGACTGGAGGTTTGCCGTGTCCTCTATGTTGCCTACTCTCATGAAGATCCTGGTGTCATCTGCAAAGGATGATACAGTGCTATAGGTTGTGTTCTTGTCTATGTCCGATATGAGGATGAGAAAAAGTACTGGGGCAAGCACAGTACCCTGGGGGACTGAGCTCTTAACGGTTGATGGGCTGGATTTTATTTTGTTGACTATTACACATTGGGTTCTGTTGGTCAGGAAATTGTAGATCCATCTGCCTATTTTTCCGGTAATTCCTTTTGAGCGCATTTTATGTGCAATAACACCATGGTCACATTTATCAAAAGCTTTTGTGAAATCTGTGTAAATTACATCAGCGTTTTGTTTGTCTTCCATAGCATCTAATGCCATATCATAGTGGTCCAGCAACTGCGACAGGCAAGAGCGCCCTGTTCTGAAACCATGTTGTCGGGGGTTATGGAGATGCTGTGCTTCCATGTATTTTGTGAGCTTACTTCTTAGCACTCTCTCAAAAATTTTAATGATGTGCGATGTTAACGCTATCGGTCTGTAATTCTTTGCCTCTGCCTTATTATTGCCCACGCGACTAAAGCTTTTATCCCTCCTACAGTTCTGAAACGCATTTTCCTTGAACACTTTCCTCCACACTCCCGCTCCATTTCCGTCTTCACCGATGGGTCTAAGTCTGCAGACGGAGTAAGCTACTCTGTTGTGTTTCCTGACCATACCAATATGTATCGCCTGCCTCTGGAGACTAGCATCTTCACTGCAGAACGTTATGCTATTCTATATGCGCTTTGTCAGCTGCTTTCTCGCTGTCAATCCTCCTTTGCTGTTACTGTTGGTTCTCGCAGTACCCTCATGGCTCTGGAGTCTTTTTAATTCAGTCCATCCTGTGGTAGTCGAAATTTAACATTTGCTGTATCTTATCTCCAGTAGATTTAAGACAGTTGAATTTTGCTTGATTCTCAGGCATATAGGTGTGTCTTCAATGAGTATTCAGATGCTACCACTAAGTAAGCTATCCGCACCTGTCCCATCTCCCATAAAGGTATTCCTTATTCCGAATATTACCCAGTTATTCATTCCATCATTTTTGCCGTTGGTAGGGTCATTGATCTTCTGTTACTGGTAACAAACTGCGTGCTCTTAAGAGTAGTGTGTCCCTTTGGCCTTCCTCCTGTCATCGTAACCGGCGGCGGGAAACGGCTCTGGCAAGGTTATGTATTGGCCATACACGTTAAACTCAC
The DNA here is from genome assembly GCA_020271785.1 of Procambarus virginalis. Taxonomy (NCBI): domain Eukaryota; kingdom Metazoa; phylum Arthropoda; class Malacostraca; order Decapoda; family Cambaridae; genus Procambarus; species Procambarus virginalis. The sequence continues at coordinate 3,075 of WNGS01057638.1, forward strand.
GTGCAGTTAATGGAGCGCTGCCCTGCTCCTTATTATCCAGACTGCATTGTCCCTCTTACGGTCATTGTTGAATGTCCTGACTTCAAGGACGTACATGTGTCTTGCTTCCTGACCGTCCCTTGCTGTTACTTGTCCCTCGAAAAAATTCTTGGTGAATCAGATACATTTGATATACGTTTTTGTTTCCGTATTGGCATCCTTAGTGATATTTAGCTTCCTATGATTATCCCACTAGTTTGATGGTGCTACATAGCCTTCCCGGCTTGGTGCATTCTTTTGATAATTACTCACTTCCCAATCACGTCAAAGTTTGTACCTCCCACAACAGGTTTAAGAGAAAAACTAAGTACTATCTAATAAACTCCGTGTAACCTCCCTTACCCCCTAAATGTGAACCCATGCCTTCCTATTGTCAAACACTACTGTTTGTTGACCAACTTGTATAACTACTTATTTCCCCCATTTTTTTTCCTTTTTCCATTTTTCAATTTAATTTATGCTTTGGTCTCACTTAGTATTAAGTTTTAATCTATGTGTTTTTTCCCACATCTTACCTGAAATGCTGTGCGTATTAGCGGCAATAGGTATTGTATGTACTAGCTCTATCTAGAGAGCCAACATTATGTTTGTAACTCATCTTGTATGTATGTACTTTTACCTGAATAAACATTTTATTTTATTTTATGTAAGTGTACACGGCAACTAGCATGAGTGTACACAGCAACTAGCATAAGTGTACACGGCAACTAGCATGAGTGTACACAGCAACTGGCATGAGTGTACACAGCAACTAGCATGAGTGTACACAGCAACTGGCATGAGTGTACACAGCAACTGGCATGAGTGTACACAGCAACTGGCATGAGTGTACACAGCAACTGGCATGAGTGTACACAGCAACTAGCATGAGTGTACACAGCAACTGGCATGAGTGTACACAGCAACTGGCATGAGTGTACACAGCAACTAGCATGAGTGTACACAGCAACTGGCATGAGTGTACACAGCAACTGGCATGAGTGTACACAGCAACTGGCATGAGTGTACACAGCAACTGGCATGAGTGTACACAGCAACTGGCATGAGTGTACACAGCAACTGGCATGAGTGTACACAGCAACTGGCATGAGTGTACACAGCAACTGGCATGAGTGTACACAGCAACTGGCATGAGTGTACACAGCAACTTGCATGAGTGTACACAGCAACTGGCATGAGTGTACACAGCAACTGGCATGAGTGTACACAGCAACTGGCATGAGTGTACACAGCAACTAGCATGAGTGTACACAGCAACTGGCATGAGTGTACACAGCAACTGGCATGAGTGTACACAGCAACTGGCATGAGTGTACACAGCAACTGGCATGAGTGTACACAGCAACTGGCATGAGTGTACACAGCAACTAGCATAAGTGTACACAGCAACTGGCATGAGTGTACACAGCAACTGGCATGAGTGTACACAGCAACTGGCATGAGTGTACACAGCAACTGGCATGAGTGTACACAGCAACTAGCATAAGTGTACACAGCAACTGGCATGAGTGTACACAGCAACTGGCATGAGTGTACACAGCAACTGGCATGAGTGTACACAGCAACTAGCATGAGTGTACACAGCAACTGGCATGAGTGTACACAGCAACTGGCATGAGTGTACACAGCAACTGGCATGAGTGTACACAGCAACTGGCATGAGTGTACACAGCAACTGGCATGAGTGTACACAGCACCTGGCATGAGTGTACACAGCAACTGGCATGAGTGTACACAGCAACTAGCATGAGTGTACACAGCAACTAGCATGAGTGTACACAGCAACTGGCATGAGTGTACACAGCAACTAGCATGAGTGTACACAGCAACTAGCATGAGTGTACACAGCAACTGGCATGAGTGTACACAGCAACTAGCATGAGTGTACACAGCACCTGGCATGAGTGTACACAGCAACTGGCATGAGTGTACACAGCAACTAGCATGAGTGTACACAGCAACTAGCATGAGTGTACACAGCAACTAGCATGAGTGTACACAGCAACTAGCATGAGTGTACAGAGCAACTAGCATGAGTGTACACAGCAACTGGCATGAGTGTACACAGCAACTGGCATGTGTGTTGTTATAATTAAATGTGGGCTTGCTATCGGGGAACTGGTCTATTAAGGGGTAAGGGTAAGTAGAATTCAGAGGTATCAAAAATGGGAGAGCTAAAAGGCCCGGCCCCCAAAATAAAATATCCACAGTAATAATAACTTGCTACTAAACCCGGTTAACGTAGAGGATGATCGTGCACTCCCACACAGGAAGAAAGGATACACTGTTCTAGCTTACTTATTTATTAAACCCTTAACAAACCCCCCATACACAATCACACCAATAACAAATAATAATACTAACTTTACCACCCGATCTTACGTTAAAAGCCTTGGTCCACATAAGCAGGATACAAGGGTTTACACTGAATACAAGCTAGGGTAAAGCTCTACTGTTGAATCACTTGAAGTAAAAGTCAGCTTAGGGTAGGGGAACCACGTGGTTACACTGGGACCCCCGTTAGAATAACTAGTAAGATAAACACTTAAAAACACCTACTACACCCCAGGTATACTACTCTACACATAGAACATGGGTATGCCAGATAATAAACAATAATGAGCACATTAATTACTTAACTAGAATAAGACACAGAAATAAAGAACGAAGAGGAAGGGTAGGAAGTTCTGGTCCACACGACGCCAGCAGATAGAAGGACGAGGGAGTCTCTCGCCTCCCTCCCAGTCGGCTATGCTGCCGGCAGACTGTTCAACTAATCATACCGGCGCCCGATACAAAGTTTACTCAGGTTTACTTTACAAATGATTGGACAGTATTAGTAAACATAGTTGGTGCCTATTTATTATTTAATTATCAACCCCAAGCTCAGTCTTTAAATACTCTTTGAGAAACAAGAATAGTCTTACGTCTGGCAGGGAAGATACAACATATGCAGCTCGCGAAGCGTCTTATATTATGAGGTAGTTTATTAAGCTCAAATTTGACCTCTGGTTTCCATCTAACGAACCCAAGGTCGTAACATGTGTATACAGCAACTGGCATGAGTGTACACAGCAACTGGCACCAGTGTACACAGCAACTGGCATGAGTGTACACAGCAACTGGCATGAGTGTACACAGCAACTGGCATGAGTGTACACAGCAACTGGCATGAGTGTACACAGCAACTGGCATGAGTGTACACAGCAACTGGCATGAGTGTACACAGCAACAGGCATGAGTGTACACAGCAACTGGCATGAGTGTACACAGCAACTGGCATGAGTGTACACAGCAACTGGCATGAGTGTACACAGCAACTGGCATGAGTGTACACAGCAACTGGCATGAGTATACACAGCAACTGGCATGAGTGTACACAGCAACTGGCATGAGTGTACACAGCAACTGGCATGAGTGTACACAGTAACTAGCATGAGTGCACACAGTGCACTGGGGACTGGGGGACTGGGTGGCTGAGTGGACAGCGCTCTAGACTCGTGGACCTAGGGACAGGGGTTCGATCCCCGCATCCGGAGGAGGCAGATGGGCAGAGTTTCCTTAACCCTGATGCACTTGTTACCTATCAGTAACAGTTGCCGGTCGAAAGAGCTGAGCTCAACCCCTGCAAGCACGACTTGGTGAATACAACTAGGTGAATACAACTAGGTGAATACAACTAGGTAAATACAGTACACAAGCCTAGTGCAGGACTGAACAGTACAACCAGTGACAGTGGCGTCTGTGGCTGTGCAACACATTTTGAGTAATGGTGTACAGTGAGAGCTTATACATATATATACTGATCAGTTTATATAAACGTTTGTTGTCATATTTTAGTGTCTTGGATATTATCATTTGCAGTTTATAACCCTCGACAATAATGTCAAAAGTTATGCAATATGATAAAAAAATTCAGAAGTGGTTGCAAGACCAACTTCTCAAGGATTGGATAATGGTTCTTCCAGGAGACAAGAGCATACTGAAAGTACTAAAAAAACTGAGCTAAATGGAAAATACAGACTTGAAAAGTCGTTGTAAAACGCATCATTGAAATTTGGATAAAGACGTATACAGCTCTTTCTTCTTCATGATAGTAGGTGCAGTTTGTATGAAGGGTTTACCTTCTTGATGACTGCACCAGTACTGATGTTGGCAGACGCATTTATGTTGAGGAGGATAAGTGTGTCAAAAGTGCTTGTTGCGTTGTGCTGCAGATAGAGGAACGGCGACTAAAACAGAGGTGGATGTGAGAGGGAGATTTGCCGCACCATAGGGCAGTATGTTGTGTTTATGGCGTCAGTTGATCCAAGGAGTTGCGTTGTGGGCACGTTTACTAATATTTTATCCGGGAACTTCCGTATCGGAAAGCGCATACAGTACGCTTCCTAAATCATCAACGTGTCAAAGACAACCCGGCCACCAGGTAGCACCCTTAGCCGAGACATCTTATCCGCACCCCATAAACAAACTCCTTCGCCTGCGACACCCAGATAGTGAAAGGGCACCACGGGATCGGAAGCACCCGGGCATCCCGATAAGGACCAAACACCTGACTCTCACGGGACACAACCCCAGCAGCCGGAACAAGGCTTCCCCCAGACCGGGGAATCGAAGGAGGGGGAACCACAGGGGATGCAGGCGCGGCATTGACCCCACCACTGGGCACAGGAGCTGAGGCCCCCCAGCGCACATCCTTCCTCAACACCACAACCAGGTCCCGATCATCAGGGGCAAGCCCCCACTGCAGGGATCCAACAGCAGGAGGCACAGGAAGCAACTCAGAGCCCCTCACAGCCTCCGTCATCTACAGGGGGAAACGCCAGAGCAACATACCCTACCCACCTCCCAAGGCACACCACGAACGGGAGACACACTCCGAGCCTGCCATGAATGCTTCAAGACAGGCCTCACCACACCACTCCCACCAGGCCCCTCCTAAGGCACGGCCACCATCTTCGCGTCCCCATGGTCCACACCCTTCACCGTCCGAAGAATCCACAGAGGCCACATCGCCCACACTGTTCACGTCATCCAGGGAAACAATCTCAAAACACTGGCGCGCACGCTTCTGCCAAGGCATGAAAGCATCAGAACTACAGTCGTTGACACACACAGGCACGGCAGGCACCTCCCTCTGCCGAAGCATCCCTTCTATAACAGAAGAACCCGCATCCCCGGGAGCCGGGACCACATCCACAAGCGTAGGCAGGACAAGGACCTCCACTGTGACATCCTTCATTACATGCAGCGCAGGCGACGGTCCGACAACCACACACCCCGGCTCAACAACCCCAGGAGCACTGTGGAGAAAGGCCCGACAGACCACTGGAACATTATCTAACACAATGCACAGTTACAAACCCATTAAGATTTCAACTTAGATTCAACAGAGCAAAAGAAGTTGTTAAACACATATGACAAAATCTTACTGAAGCGACCATACAAGTCATAAATACTCATACTCCGCCCAAGTAAAACAGAAACAAGCAACTCTTAGTGGGCCAGCCAGAGGCTTAGGGCCCGCACAGGAATATCCCTGCAAAAAAAAAACAAAAAAACGGGGGCCACGGCAGTTACCAGATGCGGCGCACGAGCCGTAGAACCCGCCTCAACAGGCGGAGCAGCAGACAGACAATCGGGCGCCTCAAGCACAGTACCCACTCCATTCTAAGTACCGTCCGAATGCAACAGGGGCGGAAAATCCTACACACGAAAAACATGCACCCTACGAGTTTGCTCCCAAGTCGCACGCTGCAGCCAGATGACCCTCATGACCACACCGATAACAGGTGTGCAGTTGTCCTCGATACAGGCAGCGGAGCGTGTAACCCAACACGGACATCGATGATGGAACACTACACTTCAGCGACATCGTCAGGGTGCGGGAACCGTCAAGCATCCCAGCACAGTGCCCGGCAAGGACCTCGTTCCAACGAACACTTAACACAGTCCCAACCGTTCAAAACAGGTCAAAAGATCGTCCTGAAACTCGAAGGGGGCACCATACACTGCCACATGCGTCCAGGTGACACTAAGATCCACCATTTAAACAGAATCAGCAGTATAAGGGAAAGGGTAAACACGCCCCTCACACCACTCAAGAAACGTCTGAAAGGCAGCCTGGTGGCCGTACTTGACCACAGCACGGTTGCCCTGAAGCAGCTGGACGCCCACTATGTCCGACAGCTGCACATGTAGCACGTCCACTAGGGCGACACCAACCACCAGATGATCCACATGCTCCGTAAATGTCAGACCAGCCGACGATGTCCTCTTCACTGTAGACCGAGAAGTCCCCATGGCAAATCCAAACGCCATCCTGTCAGTGGCAAACCATCACCAGGCAGGACAACAAGTAATCGTCCAACGTAAATATTAGCCAGGAGCAGAGCGATCCGAGGAGCATCCGACCCGGCTGGTGGTTGCCACCCCATCCTATACAGCTCTTGCTTGAGTGTTCACACTCGCTGAACACAAGTCGTCAACGCTAGAAAGAGCAGTCACCAGTCACTCGTGATTTCACTGCTTTAAGCAATTGCCACCATCTAGTAGAGTTGTGCATGAACAATATTGGTAACGGTAAAATTGTCGGATTTGAAGATATATTGCACAACGTGAAGTAGTCTTTTGTGTAGCCATTTTGAGCAAGAGTTGACTGTAAAAGTAAAAGTACAGTTCGTCTGATAACATATCAGTTCAGAAGTAATATTATTTACTATAGTCAAAATCATAGTTGTCAACATATCTTGGACTGGTTCTGCTTGAAATATGCGCTAATAGTACTGTAGAGAGAATTCTTCAAGAATAGAACCCCCTGCCCATCCAGCCCGTTGGCGCCGTGAGGGGGCTTGGTGGATGGCTGCCGGAGTGTGATGCTCCATGGGACAGTCCTCTGTCCTTTTGTGGCCTTACACTCCTGCTGCTGTCTTATTTAATTGTGCCGGATCGCTTTTCCTTTTCTTTATGTTTCGTTTTTCTCCCTCTTCTTCTCCTATGTGCTTGTCGTTTCCTGCCGACCTTCTGCTTGTTTCGGTTATTTCTTTGGACTAATTCTATTTTGACGCCCAGGTGCTTGAGGAGGCATACTCTTGCACCCGTAGAACTGTAGTACCCAACGTCTCGAGCGAGGGGAACCTTTTATTGTCAATCCCCCTTTCGTCACTGAACCCGATCTCGGCGTTTGTGGGGCGCCGATCTCGACGGACTGACGGTTCTTAAGGTGGCGTTTTGTGCACTCCCGACGCAGCCCTAGGGGGCCCTGGCATGATCGGCGATAGCTTCCTGTCGGGGGTCCTGCCTCTAATTGTGGCTCCATGGTAGATATGGGGGCACATTCATGGATGAATTTCTCTCTTCTTTTGTATATCGATGAATGTTTCTGTTGTACCCTCTCAGGCTCATGGGGTGGGCGACCAAGCCCCCGATTCGGCTTGTATTGGAAGACCGGGCTCTGTAGCCCCCCTGCGTTGGGCCCCAACCTTGCTCCTCCTTTGACCATCCTGACTTCTTCCCCAGCTCCCTTCCCTCCTCTGTGTTTGGGTCGAGCCTCAAGCCCCC
>WNGS01057644.1:0-23635 GCA_020271785.1 Procambarus virginalis
TGTGTGTGTGAGAGTAAACTATACAAGGTTTGTGTGTGTGTGAGAGTAAACTATACAAGTTTGTGTGTGTGTGTGAGAGTAAACTATACAAGGTGTTGTGTGTGAGAGTAAACTATACAAGGTTTGTTGTGTGTGTGTGAGAGTAAACTATACAATGTGTGTAGGTGTGTGTGTGACAGTAAACTATACAAGGTTTTGCATGTATGTGTGTGTGAGAGTAAACTATACAAGGTTTGTAGGTGTATGTATGAGAGTAAACTATACAAGGTTTGTTGGTGTGTAAGAGTAAACTATACAAGGTTTGTAAGTGTGTAAAAGTAAACTATACAAGGTTGTAGGTGAGTTAACTATGCAAGGTTTGCATGTGTGTGAGAGTAAACTATACGAGGTTTGCGTGTGTGTGAGAGTAAACTATACTGGTTTCACACTTCCGTGAATTCTTCTGTATGCTGTGTAATAAATACTATTTTTGCTGACTAATTTCCCGTTGTTTTCCTGACTAATGTGTTCATAAGAACGCGAGAAATATGTGGTGCAATAAAAATGTTCTGATTGATTTAACTCTTAGAAACACCGAATCGCTAAATAAAATATACAAAACATTATGTCCCCCAAAGGGGAAGGAAGCGGAAGTATCAGGAAATTTGTTGTGTTATAGATTCAGCTACTCGGAACAAGTTCCAAGTAGCACGGGCTATGGTGAGCCCGTAACTTACCTGCACAGGAGCTGGGCAAGAAGCACGGGCTATGGTTAGCTCGTGGACAGGAGATGTCTCCCGTTATCAGGAAAAAAGCGCCAAGCCTATATAGCACTGGGAAGGATTCGGATAAGTACTTGGGATGGGACGGGGGGATGGAATGGGGTGCCCAACCACTTGGACAGTCGGGGATTGAACGCCGACCTGCATGAAGCGAGACCGTCGTTCTACCATCCAGCCCAAATGTTGGGAAGGAGGGGGGAGGAAGGTGCTACACTGTGATATGTGACACAGGTGCCACATATATTTTGATTTCACAATATCAGTCATATTCTGATTGTCACATATCACAGTCTGTCTCTGTCTGCCTTGCCACTGCCTCTGTCTGTCTGTCTGTCTCTGTCTGTCGTCTGTCTGTCTGTCTGTCTGTCTGTCTGTCTGTCTGTCTGTCTGTCTGTCTGTCATCTCTCTCTCTCATCTCTCTCTCTCTCTCTCTCTCTCTCTCTCTCTTCTCTCTCTCTCTCTCTCTCTCTCTCTCTCTCTCTCTCTCTCTCTCTCTCTCTCTCTCTCTCTCTCTCTCTGCTCTCTCTGTCTCTCTTTCTGCCTCTATGTCTGTGTGTGTGTGTGAGGGGACAGAGGGGAAAACATTTAAAAATACTTTACTTTGATAGAAAACTGACGTTAAAAAAATTACAAAACATAAAATAATATCCAGGCTTGGCTCTAGTACAAATTGTGCAAAACAAACAAGATGAACAATAAAATTTACGTTATGTTAATGTGCAAATAAAATATGGTGCGGGAATACTGTGAACCAGACTGAATAACTCTGTTACCACATAGGAGTATGTCAACAGGTCTACTCAGTAGAGCACTCAGGAGTAATCTGAATCGTGGTGGGCTAGGTAGCCCTATTTATATGGAACATTGGCAGTCCAGGTGGCGCTGGTAGTCAAGGATAACAAGGAACCGCCTCACATTAACTGCTTGTTTCAGCCGATGGCATGAGCTCCCGGCAACCAGGTGAGGTTGAATGACGGGCCATGGTGTAGGGGGGAGACTGGTGGTACTGTCTAGACGTCTGGAAAGTAGTTGTTGTTGCTCTTGTGGCTGCAGTGCTTGAATATATATATGTGGTATGATAGAATAGGTGATGATGGAGCAAGCCGAATCTCTTCCTAGAGATTTTACTGTGACAATATATATGCAGGGATATTCATGGAAATTTACACTTACTCACTTAACCTATCATTGTGTCTCTCTTATTTCTACTAAAGCTATATCATTTGTATGCTTTTTGTCCAATAGAGTATGTATGAGGATGGGTTGAGAATTTCAGTTCAAGCAAAATATTGAATATGAATTTCAAATGTAAAAGTATGTGAAGATAACTGAGCAAAGTATAGAATTGTGTGCAAATACCACCCAGCTCTAAGATTAAATTATTGTGTGTAATGACTGGGTTCTCACAGAAGACCTGCAATAGCCCACATTGAGTTACCCAAAGAGCCAACAGCAATATGCTGGCACACCAGTGGCTGAGATAATGACACAAAGTAATGATCTCTTCCATTGTCATACTGTAACCTTGCATTAGGGATCATCGTCTTACCCAAACAATAATCGCTGGGATGGAGGGGGGGGGGCATGATTAATTAATTAATGCATGACCCCTCTAGCTTGGAATGCTAGAGGGGTCATGCATTAATTTCCACTCTTCCCTGATGCCATGACAGCTAGACTGTGATTGGTCCGTTTTGTTAACTGAAGTCTGATTGGATCTGGCATCAGTAGTCAGTTTGGACAAAATATTGAAGGCAGCCAAGCTTTGCTTATGTCTGGTCGTCTCATCTGTTCCCGGAGTCATCCCTTTGTGGACATGGATTCGTTGTGGTGATTTCGGCCAGAATCATACAAGATACAATGCTCAGAGGAGCCCTTGTCGAGGACCGGGTCGTAGAGACTTTGAGCCGAGAAATAATCGCAAGGTAAGGATGACTCTAGTGTGACGGAAACGTGTTGGAAATGGTGGTCGGCAGTCTTCCAACTAGCAGGTGTCAGTGCTGGGCCACATATATTAAATTAAATAAAAAAAAAGGAAAAAAAAGAGTGACTGCTTGTCTGATAATCTGTGGTAAGGCAAGAAACACGAAAACACAAAATATAACAAAATACTTTACTTTAATATAGAAAACACAAAATAAAATAAAGACGATACCTTGGCATATATATAATATAATGTAAAAGAAAAATATATAAAATTATAACAAAGTGAAAAGGGGGGAACTGGTTACGTTAACAAAATAAAATGGTGCTGGGAATATATGCGCTAGCTAAGAACCTCTTATTTGATCACACGAGGTGGGTCAAATTCAGGTGTTCATAGCAGGAGCACGAGATATATTCTGGCTGGCAGAAATGCAAGGGACTCCAACAATAACTGGCGATGATTGTGATTGGCGAGGAACGGGAGTGGTGTGTTGGTTGGCGGCCAATGAGAACGCTGGACGGCCGCAAGTCGCTAGTTAGGCAGTTGAAGGGTTCGGCGCGTCGACCAGGTGTGCAGCAGGTGCTGGAGTGGGGGGAAGGAGGGAGTTGAGGTGCGTGTGGCTGTCTTGATATATACGTTTAGCCACTACAAAACGTATCTTGCATATTGTTGAGGACGTGATGAATTAAGGAGATAGCAGGCTCAATCTCTGGGAAGAGATTATCGTCACAACTCTCCCCCGAAGCCTGCGGTTCTGGTTGAGTCACGTTCATGGGAGGTAGAGTGGGAGGTGGAGCTGCCTCTACCTCAGTGACACTGGAGAGGGTGTCTGATATGATGTAGTCAGACTCCTGGGTGTAGCAATCTCCAGGCTGAGATGATGTAGCTGGCAAGCCCATTATAGAAGTAGTCGATGGTTGAGTTGGGCTGTCTGTAGGAAATGAAGATGGTTGTGGTCCATGTAGATGGTGGTGGACTGAGTACTTTGCTGGTATGGAGCAAAGTGTTGCTCGTTCAGGACGACGAGTAGCTCCTTGTTGCTCGTGGTGTCGTTTATGGTAGTTGGTATGTATAGTCTCGTCGCCTTGTTGTACTAGGTCACCCACGTTGACGGTACCACTGGCGTCGCTATGGAGGATGGGAGACTTGATATCTGGCGATGCGAGAGAAGTATTAGAATATGATAAAGGAGCACAATTATGGTGTTGAAAATGATGGTGAAAGTTAGTAAGGATTTCTGAATTAGAGAGCGCTGTCTCAGTGTCAGTGCTTTCGGAAGGAGAAGCAGGGAAGGTCTCACTGTGGCTGTATGGACCTGTAAATGAGGTGAAATTGGTTAACACAGTGGGAGGAACCCCATGGTAGGGCTTGAGTAAATTGATGTGGCACAGCTGGGTCTTCCGCCGCCTATCGGGGGTCTCGAGAACGTAGTTGAAGTTGTTCCGGCACTCCTTAACACGGTAGGGTCCTGAGAACCTGTTCTGTAAAGGAGAACCTGGGATAGGGAAATAGGCAAGCACTAAGTCTCCTGGTGTAAACTTCCTTACTTTACAGTGCTGGTCGTAACGAGTCTTCATCCTCTCCTGGGCTTTCTGTAGGTTGTTGCTGGCAAAGGAATGGACCCTCTCTAGAATGTGTCGGAGATTTTGAAGATACTGGGGCACATTCTGATGCTCACTGAAGGTGGCATCACGTAGAGAATCCTTGAAAGCCTTGAGAGGTGTACGGCACTTACGTCCGTAGAGCATCTCATAAGGAGATACTCCTAGTGACTCGTTGGGAAGACTTCTGAAAATACACATGATGAGATCAATTTGCCTATCCCAATCCTTTGAGGTCTCATTACAAACTTTTTTAAGAGTGCCTTGATGGTTTGATGACTACGCTCGAGAGAACCCTGTGAAGCAGGATGATAGGGGCTGGACAGTACCTGTTTGATGTTGAACTCCTCCAGAGTCCGTTTGAAGAGATCACTGGTGAAGTTGGTGCCACAGTCGCTCTGAATCTCCCTCGGAAATCCATACTGGGTGAAGATTTTCAGTAGATTCTTCACCACTGTAGCAGCTGTAATATTTTTCACTGGAACTGCTATCGGAAATCTGGTGGTAGGACACAGGATGGTTAAGATATATGCATTGCCTGCACTGGTCCGAGGCAAAGGACCAACGCAGTCGATAATGAGCTTGTGGAACGGTTCCTCAGGCACCTGGATGGGTATCAGTGGTGCTCTGGGAATGGAAACGTTCGGTTTCCCGGCTAACTGACACACGTGGCATAATTTGACATGAGTTTTGACGTCGTTTACCATACCTGGCCAGTAGTAGTCTTGTCGAATTCCATGGTAAGTCTTGTTGAACCCGTAGTGTGACAAAGCGCCGTGGGCCAGGTGTAGAATCGTGGGCCGCAGGCTGGTAGGAATCACTAGTTGTTCAACGTCTGCCCAATCGTCCTCGTCCTTCAGTTTACTGGGTCTATACCTGCGATAGAGTATTTCGTTCTCCATAAAGAACCCAGGAACACTGTCGGATTGGGTTTCAGCCTGAAAGAATAATGGTGTCAAGGTAAGATCATCTCTCTGTAACTTACGGAACTCCACCGCGGTCAGGTTAGGGGGTAGTTTCGAAGGGTCCTGAGGGACAGCGGTAGCAGTAGAGTCAGCTGGCTGTGGTCGTGCAGCTTGAGCACGGGTGGTCACCATAACAGGAGGAGAACCTTCATCACTCTCTTGAACCTTTGCTGGAACATGTTCAAAAATCGGGTTATCCACCACAGAGTTGCTTACCTCGGATATGTCCTTGACGATCAGGTTGTTTGGTTGTTGGTCTTCTGCCAAGTCGTTGCCCAGGAGAAGTTGCACTCCAGGCATGGGAAAAGGCTTTTCCCTGACGGCGACTTGGACTTCACCGGTCACGAAGGGACAATCTAGGTAAACTCTGGCAAGGGATAAGGAGTTGTAGCAGTAAGGTCAGTGATGAACACAGTCTCTCCTGTGTAGGCGACGTTGGGCACAGCTGATTTCAAGACGATCGATTGTAGAGCCGCTGTGTCCCGTAGGATCTTAAGTCCGAAACGTCCCTCTGAATCTGAACCGTGGGTAGAGATAGTTCCTGGATATAGATGCTTGGTAAAGAGAGAGAGATCATTAGCATGAACACCAACATTCATTACAGGCTTACCGGACTTAGGGTGAGTAGGTTTAGACTTAGGGGGTTCGATGTTACCTTTAGATTGGGACTTACCACATTTGTCAATGGTGTGTCCATATAGTCGACAATACCTGCAGTACAGTTGAGAGGTACCTTGATCTGGGCTCGCTTTCTCGTAACTGTACCAAGACTTCTTGCTGGTAGGTTCTGGAGTCAGCCGGTGGATGAGGCTGTAAGTGTCAGCTGACTTCGCGCACTTCACTAAATCCGTCTCTTCCTTGTCTGCTAAGTATAGGCGGACAGGAGGAGGTACACGTCTCAAAAATTCTTCAACCAGTATGAGGTTGACAAGCTCTGAAAAAGTAGAGACATGTGCTGCCTCCAGCCATTTCATGAAATATCTTCGTTTGGTGTTAGCAAATTCTAAGAAGGTGGTGGTACTTGCCTTGACGTAGTCACGAAACTTTCGTCGATAGCTTTCGGTGGAGAGAAGGTAGGCGTCCAACACAGCTTGTTTCAGGGTGGTGTAGTCGTTTTCCGAAGCCAAAGTGCTGAGTGTGACTGCTGCTCTACCTGTTAAATGTACTCGGAGAAGGGTAGCCCATTGGTCGTCAGGCCAATTAAGTTGATCAGCAAGGGTCTCAAAAGTGGTAAAGAACACATCAACCTCCGTTTCGATGAACGGGGGCATTAACTTACTTGCATGGGAGATATTGAAACTGGGAGGAAGACTAGCTGCCGCTTGTTGGAGTTGAGCTTGGTGTGCAGCGTCCCTCGTGAGTTCTCGGTTACGACATTCTAGCATTGCTTCTGCCTGTCGTTTGTCGTGGTCACGTTGCATCTCGAGTCGCTGTTTGTATAAGGCCAACTCACGTTCACTTTCTTCCTTCTTCAGTGCGGCCTCTCTTTCCTTGAGGCTTCTTTCGCCAGGCTTCACGCTCTTGTTCTTCCTTTCTGATTGCAGCTTCTTCCTTTTCAGGGCTGCCTCAGCTTTCTTTTCTTCCTTTCTGAGGGCAGCTTCACGCTCTCTGATTGCAGCTGCTTCCTGTTGTTGCTGTAGCTCGATCTTGGCAAGTTCCAATTTGAGCTTCATCGCTCTCAAGTCATCCTTATCTGAAATAATGTATTGTTCATGAGTAGAAGAATCTATAATACCTTCATCCGCAAGGTGATCCAGTATCATATTATTAATGGCAAATTTGTTGGCTCCATCGGGAACTTCCAAGTGATACTCATGTGCAAGAGTTAACAAATCGACCCTCTTAGCGTGACGTAAGGTCCCTATTTCACCTTCTGGATCTGTTTTGAATGCTTGTAGGCGGAACATTGTGAAAATATAGCAAAATATAGGAGACACGAATATATAGTGAGAATATGGTGAATGTCAGAAACAGGAAACGTGGCAACTGATACCTATCCTGTGGGGAATTATTAATAATTAAAGTTAATTCAAGATGGTAAATGAATAAGGTCGCAGGAAATCTTGTACCTGGTACTCACTGTGGGAGGATAAAGGCAAGAAAATCCTACTAATTAGTGAAAACTGAGTTTAAAATACAAGTGAAACACTAAATGGCTTCAAAATAAATGAGGTAGTCCAAAAAATGTAGTCATACCTTGCCAAGTCACTATAGAACATAAGCAAAGGTACCCACTGAAATTGAATATGGTATTTACAGAATTAGCGAACTTTGTGCTCAAAAGAAAGAACGCCAATTCCCTACCTTAGGTAAATACCATCAGTCTGACCGACGAGTAGGGGTGCGAGTGTCAACTGGTGACGAGAACTATCGGCGAGGTCCCAATTCGCCAATAATAGTTCGTGCTAGAGGATCTAAAGCCCTCTTTTTCCTCCTAGAGTCGGATTGCAGGACTTGGGTGCTATTGACCCGGAGACAGACCACAGTACCAGGGTACCTATGTGATAATCTGTCAAAAAGTGAGAAATATCTGGGGACAAAAGATGTTAAACACGGATAATAACACGGAAGGGGGAGACGACCAATTAAGAGTATGACTGCGGCCTACAGTCACCACGTAATCCAAAGTTGTCTCACTCTCACCATATGCTATTCCCGTAATGCACAATATACACAGCACCATATAAAATAAAAAATGATTAATGTAAATAATGGAAGCAAGGGAAATGAAAGCCAAGTATGCTTACCACAATTACCAATACCTGAGTGAAGCTCCGTGGACAGGCCCCCATTTATATGTGACGGAAACGTGTTGGAAATGGTGGTCGGCAGTCTTCCAACTAGCAGGTGTCAGTGCTGGGCCACATATTAAATTAAATAAAAAAAAGAAAAAAAGAGTGACTGCTTGTCTGATAATCTGTGGTAAGGCAAGAAACACGAAAACACAAAATATAACAAAATACTTTACTTTAATATAGAAAACACAAAATAAAATAAAGACGATACCTTGGCATATATATAATATAATGTAAAAGAAAAATATATAAAATTATAACAAAGTGAAAAGGGGGAACTGGTTACGTTAACAAAATAAAATGGTGCTGGGAATATATGCGCTAGCTAAGAACCTCTTATTTGATCACACGAGGTGGGTCAAATTCAGGTGTTCATAGCAGGAGCACGAGATATATTCTGGCTGGCAGAAATGCAAGGGACTCCAACAATAACTGGCGACGATTGTGATTGGCGAGGAACGGGAGTGGTGTGTTGGTTGGCGGCCAATGAGAACGCTGGACGGCCGCAAGTCGCTAGTTAGGCAGTTGAAGGGTTCGGCGCGTCGACCAGGTGTGCAGCAGGTGCTGGAGTGGGGGGAAGGAGGGAGTTGAGGTGCGTGTGGCTGTCTTGATATATACGTTTAGCCACTACAAAACGTATCTTGCATATTGTTGAGGACGTGATGAATTAAGGAGATAGCAGGCTCAATCTCTGGGAAGAGATTATCGTCACACTAGTAAAATTTCCCATAAATTACCCTGCACTTAAAATCTAAATTTTAAATTAAAAATAAAATCACAGTTATGAAATAAGCTCTTCTTCACTCAATACTTGACTCCTTCAGTATATAGCATGTAGTGCCACTAAACAATATCTCTCATCAAACACAAGTACAGTGGGGCGAGTCTCCTCTGATTCATCAGATGATGTCTTAATATAACCACCTTTTATACACCTACAAGCAGCCAGTGATTCAGCTCTGGAGCTAGCAGGCGTACATGATGCAATATGTGCCTTGTCTGCCTTAAGGGGAAACGGGGTAGCTTGTGAAGCTACTTACGAAGGCCATGTTCATACCCCCATCCTAGTCACAGCCCTTAATGATCTTCCATGGTGTCCATGCAGGTGTTATTGGCACTATTCAACTCTAGGCCTGTTAACCAATCAGAACATACTATGTCTACTCATGCTGGTTTTCACTGGTTAAGGCATATATTCCCCTTCTCACCAAGACCTTAGTGTGCCTGAATCTCACCAGAGGTCTCCACTTGGTCTGTCGCCTACAGTACTTGAAATAGGTAATTGGGATTTCGTGGTCAGAGAGGAGCAACGACACCCTGTTGTGGACCCCTCGACATACCCTTCCACAGCACTATACACTGGTTTTTGCTACATAGCTTGTTCTTTATAAAGGAAGCGCAGAATTCAACCATCACATGAAGGTGGCTGTGAGGGAATGGGCTACCACCTATCTTAAATGTGTGATGGCGAGTGCACACTGCCATCTTGAAAGCCTCACTAGTGCACAGTGTGCGCACTGAGTCTAGTTTCTTTATTTCTAAACTTGACCTTGCCTTATTGGGTGTTTAGCGACAGGTAATGTCATCAGCTGCCCGATGATACAAAGGTGGCTGCCGTAAAAACGTTCATTCAGCAATTACAGCAAGGAGTAATGTGGAGTTAACAGTAACTCTATGGGATTGAAAATCCAGAATTAAAGTGGTGTGGTAGTGGAGAGAGGTGCGGTTGAAGAGGGCCAACCTCCACTCACCACCAGTATAAACACAAGCGTCCCTCCACCAGTGATGTCACGAGCATCACACTACCCAAAGGTACGCCTTGACTGGGTTAGGCACTTGGTGCCTGGCCTCTGATTGGTTCCTTCAGAGAGGGAAAGAGGGAGCCGGTCGGCCGAGAGGACAGCACGCTGGACTTGTGATTCTGTGCTCCCGGGTTCGATCCCGGGCGCCGGATAGAAACAATGGGCAGAGTTTCTTTCACCCTATGCCTCTGTTACCTAGCAGTAAAATAGGTACCTGGGTGTTAGTCAGCTGTCATGGGCTGCTTCCTGGGGATGGAGACCTGGTCGAGGACCGGGCCGCAGGGACAATAAAGCCCCGAAATCATCTCAAGATAACCTTCAAAAGAACAACGAAGGCAATGTGTGGCCCAACCAGCTCTAGACCGCCCGACGCCCTGCCCGGCATTCTGAAGTTGTCGCTCGTCCGTGTAGGACGTAAAATATTTGTACTATTTTGTAAGCGAGCAAGATTTGCCTGCCTACAGAATCCGGTCTCGTGAAGATTTAAATTAACAATATACGAGTGATAAGACTTAATTAAGAGAAAGTCTGTACCGCCACGCGAGTTCAACACACAGATGCAAAATACTGCCAAGCGTTCATCAGCTTTCATCGCTGACATCCGTGTGTTGGAAATTTCCAACAGTTATTCTCATCCCTAATACAACAGGATGTATTTCGTGTATTAGCCTTCATACACATCTAATATTCATTTAATAATCCTTAATACAACAGGATGTATTTCCTGTATTAGCGTAATAATTAACTAACACTACTAATACGTAGTTTAGTATTGTAGAATTTACTGTATTAGGTTGTAGAACATCATGTAAATTCTCCTAGAATTGTGTAGTGTTGCGTCAGCCACGCAAGGAGATAAACATTTCCACATACCAGTAGATTTAACGCCAATGTAACCATTTACTTCTCTTTATTAGGAATAATAATTTAGTAATAGGTTTACTTTTAGTATGCAATAGTTTACTGGAACTTCTTTACCCAGCTTAATCGCTGTTCCAGTAAATCATATCATAATCTAACATCATTTCCACCACCAAGCAAGTATTGTTTTATTTGTGCCGTCTACATTAACTGACGTGCACTGTGAGAATTAAACATCACCACATAAAGTATTTATCTAAATCATCAAGAGTGTTCATAAACGCCCCCTTCCCTATTTAGCGTTAA
Source organism: Procambarus virginalis (assembly GCA_020271785.1). Lineage (NCBI taxonomy): Eukaryota > Metazoa > Arthropoda > Malacostraca > Decapoda > Cambaridae > Procambarus > Procambarus virginalis. The sequence goes on from WNGS01057644.1 coordinate 11,019, forward strand.
TAAATAAATACAATTTATGCTCGAATCCTCACGGTGAGCTATTGCGCATGCGCGACTTTGGGGAGGGAGGAGAGAGGACTCTCGTCATATTTGCGACCAACAAGTGGTGCTAAGCGAAGCAGTCCGACAAATCTTACCATCCTGAAGACATCTTTACATCCATAGGAGGACGCTGCTTACCAGAATCACGGACACCAGTTCGGCAGGCATTTTTACCTCATTTGTTCTATTTAATGAGCTCTTAAATATGATTATGTAGGTGCCATGTCGTTATGATGCGGGCGTAAAAATAATCTCATGCAAGTGTAGCTCTTTCACCTCCAAATATTTAGATATTACCGTATATATGTGTGAATACTTGTTTGGAGGTGGAAATTACGGAATTATCATTATTGCAGCATGGTGCAACACCCCTGAGGAAGCGTGTGACCGTCATACCCTCTCATGCGCCAAGTAACACTATCTCAAAATGTTTCCAGCCTGGTGTACAGTGGACTGCATCTACGTCCCCTGTCACAGCTGAGACATAATCAGTTTTCATTGTAGATAGTGTCTTATTATTCAGAGTCCATATACATATCTATATATCTGATACTGCCAATTATGCATTATTAATCTTCATATTGCAGTAGTATTCATAAATCATAAATCATAAATCTTCATATTCATAAATCTTCATATTTAATCTTCATATTGCTGACTGAATATACTAAGATTCAGGTTTACAGAGCCTGTGTCCTGAGCACTCTCCTTTATGGCAGTGAGTCTTGGACACTCCGCGCCCGTCAGGAAAGACAGCTGAATGCCTTCCACATGCGCTGCCTTCGACACATCTTGGACATCACCTGGCAGGACAAGGTGACAAACAACAACGTCTTGGGGAGAGCAAGAATCACCAGCATGTACACAATGCTGAAACAGAGACGAATGCGCTGGCTCGGGCACGTTGTGCGAATGGGCGACGGCAGGATCCCCAAGGATCTCCTGTACGGAGAGTTGATGCAGGGAAAGCGTCCAACAGGCAAGCCCCAGCTACGGTACAAAGACGTATGCAAGAGGGACCTGAAAGCCATGGACGTCGATCTTGCTATATGGGAGACACTGGCTGCAGACCGTTCAGCCTGGAGGCAGTCTGTTCAAAGAGGTCTCTCCAAGTTCGAGGAGTCACTTGTCAAGGAATCGGAGGCAAAGAGACAGAGAAGGAAAGCCAGTAGCCAGGAAGACAGACCAGAATCGGACTTCGTTTGTGCTCGGTGTGGGATGGACTGCCACTCTCGGATTGGCCTCATCAGTCACACCAGACGCTGCACCAGGATTGACAACCAGAGCGCAACTCCATAGTCTCCCGAGACTGAAGGATGCCTACTACTACTATTGCAGTAGTATTTTGCATTACATATTTTACTCATTATCTATGTATATGCATATTATAATAATTATTATTGCATAATATATGTTCCACATAGATTAATCTTATAGAATAGCCCCACAAAATGTGTCATGGGAGGCTGGCTCTAGAATTATATAATTTACAGTCATTGGTTAATTAATAGAATTTATTCATATAATCATAGATCTATAAGCCACTGATTTCTCATTTAATTACTCATTCTGGTCCTTCGAGCTATCTTAGAATTTATCATTATTTTACATTCACATAATTATACATTTTCTTAGTATTATACTGGAGCCAGATTTCCCCACATATTTTATGGTCCTTCGAACCAAGATCCTTGTGATCAATCACGAACCAGCATTACAGCATAAGTAGAATTAGTAGAATATAGCCAGAAGTTAGGCTATCTACAATTCATTAACCAATTTTCATCCCTGATAACATTATACTCTTTAATTAGGGAGTATTATCAGGTGCTAGGATAGAATTTAGGGGCCAGATTCACGAAAGCACTTGCGAACCTGTCCATCTTTTCTTAATCTTTGGCGGCTTTGTTTCCAATTATTAAACAGTTAATGATCTCTGAAGCACCAGGAGAATGTTTATACCAATAACAACAGTTAATTGGGAAGTTTTCATGTTTGTAAACTGTTTAAGAAATGTCACCAAAGCCGTCAAAGATTGGGGAAAGATGTACACGTTCGTAAGTGCTTTCGTGAATCTGGCCCTAGGGCAGCATATCTACCACTCTCATTGAATTTATGGCAGCATATCTGCCACTCATTGAATTTAGGGCAGCATATCTGCCACTCTCATAAAATTTATGGCAGCATATCTGCCACTCATAGAATCCATGGCAGCATACCTGCCACACATAGAATTACGGCAGTAAAACATCTGCCACATATATAATCATTTATAGTAGTAGAATAATTGTGACATATATAATCACTTGTATAAACTCTATATAACTCAAAAATTATAAAAAGCCAAAAACATAGCACTATCCTGAATCTGCACATCAGTAGTATTATAGCATTTTATGCCAATCCATGTAGAATAGAATGCTTAGACTGGAATTGTACTTATTAGTGTACAGCTCTAGCCTAACTCATTATTACTAGCCAACCTTCATAGGTAGGATTATTAGAAGACTAGCATTGCACAAGACAGTACAACCTAGTCAACATTTATTATTGTGCAAACCCAAGTCAGGGTAGGACTTATCATTATTTTACACAAATTGTGTTTTCTATATCTTATTATATATATTTACTGTGTACATTTTGAGTGTTATTGAAGTGTCACTACCCATCCAAAGCCGATTATGAGGAGCTAAGTAGAGGAATTCCTGTAGAAACACTGAAATACCACTCAAATATTAGCTGTTTACTATTAGGTAGGTAAGCTAACCTCTACGTGAGGTAGGATTCACGTAGCCTAACTAAAGAATCAGATATTAGGCTATTAATAATCGTACTGGTTCTACGTATATATGAATCAGTACCCCAGTTATTTTCATTACCAAATCATGCCATCAACTAAGCCAAAGTCCACAGGCAGTGCACCAGAAGAAATGTTCAGCAACTGCTTATTATATTTTAGATCATACACGAGTCACAAAGGCCATGTGACTAGACAGTTGAATAAATGTGATCAGCTGGTACAATCAGGTGCCACAGCCAAAGTATTAGAAAATCTCATAGAGACGGCCAAGCAAAAGTTGCAAAGAACAAATGAGGCTGCAGATGACTATCTCAGAGTCCTCATGCAACAGAATGCTGAGCCAGATCAACTAGATACCTTCCATGCCGAGATGGAGAAGTTTGAGGAGGGTACCCAAGATCATCTAACTAAATTAACACAATCTCTAGAAATATTGCAGAGCGACTCAGTTTCTCAAAATACTCTAACCACAAGTGAAACACTCCAGGAAGTTCGTCTTCCTACAATTGATCTCCTTCACTTCCATGGTAGAAATGATGAGAATTTTGAATGCTATTGGAAAACATTCGACTTCTTAGTAAACTCCAAGAAATCTATTAGCAAACCTAATAAATTCCTTTATTTGCAAAGTACCCTAGAAGGTGAAGCAAAAGCAGTTGTGAACACCTAGTCCCTAGTGATGAGGACTACGATACTGCTATTCAGTTACTAGAAGTTAATTACAGCAATAAAGAAATTGCTATTGCCAATCTTTATTATAAGTTAAGAGCGATACCTACATCAGATACCACCCCTGAAGCTCTACAAGAATTTAGGCTCCAAGTAGAGTCTCTAATTAAAGCTTTGGGTGTCAAAGCAGATGTACCTAAAGCAGAGTGGGTATTGAAATTAGAAATACAGAGTAAGTTTCCTAAGGAGATTCTAGCATCCATCTGTTCCCATTATAGAACAGATATCCTATCCTTAGATGAAATTTTCGAGGGATTAAGGATAACAGTTAATCGAATGAGAGCTCATGAGAAAATAATACCTAACACTGACAAATCAACCACTGATAAAACAGTCAAATCCAAAGGTACCTATAAACAGCCTAATAAATCTAAAACTGCTACTTCCACTCCCAAATGGAAAAATACTACAGTAGGTACTTACACTATCAGCCCTTCTAAATCTGTAGTCCATAAGTTACCTAAGTTAGTGACTCTTACATCTACTACAGTTAGGAGATGATCTCTCTTTTGCCAAGAGAGTCATACTATTTATCAGTGTCAAAACTTTCCTGATCGCGTTTCTAGGATAAAGCGCCTCAAGGAATTGCAAAAGTGCACCAGGTGCTTGTTGCAACACGATCCTAATACATGCACCACCCCATTACACATATGTAACAGGTGCCACCAGGATCAACATCATTCAGCATTGTGTGGAGTTGATAGGCCTAAATCACCGAAACTCCAGGTGGAACAGGATACTTCCACCATTGTGCAATGTTGTAAGGTGCGACAAGAGGTTAAGGTGCTTAACACCAAGTCTCGTAATAATGCCGTGTTACCTACTGCACAACTACAATTAAATAGTAAGAATTCTAGAATCACTACAAGAGGTCTATTCGACCAGGGATCCCAGAGAACGTTTATCACTCAACATGCAGCTAACCAGCTGAAACTTAAACCCTTGTGTAAGGTGACATTGAACATATCAGGATTCCTAGTAGATACTGGACCTCAAGAATTTGAAGTAGTACAACCACTAGTACGCCTAGGCGGTTATGTCCGACCTGTTAAGGCCATAGTAGTTAATCACATCCCTCTTGACATGAATGTCAAAGGTCTAAGGGACACAGCCAAATTTTTACAGAAAAATAGAATCAAGTTGGCTGACACCAAGATAAACTCTGACCACCTCGCCAATGTAGATCTGTTAGTAGGGGCAGACCATTATTATCAGTTCATTACTGGAACTACAAACCAGCATGGAATGAACTTGTTGAGTTCAGCCGGGGGCTACTTACTTTCAGGTAGAGTCTTGAACCTGAGAAAGCCTATGCCAGCTGACAACCAACATTAATTCCAGATTGAGTCTGGTACAATTAGTACTAGCCGAGTTAGTTTCTATGGAACTCAGTGGATTAATCAGTGGTCAGTAGCCTAAAAATTGGCTGCAGGTCACCGCGACAAATACCATTGACCCCACTGAAGAACCAGAACTATTCTCGACAGTAATAATTGACCACATTCAGTCTTCATAGCATTTCATAACATCTTATCGCCTTTATCATATCTTAGGTAAGTCTTCTAGAGAAGACAGCATTTATAGTATCTTAGGTAAGTCTTCCAGAGAAGACTGCATTTATATCAAGTCGTCTGGACTAGGATTTAGTAATCCATTTAATGTGATACACCTGCAGGGTTGTATCAGTTTTGTTTGAGCTCCTTCTGCTTTCTTGTCTCTGCCCACAAGCATCTTAGAGACAGTTTGGAGAAGTATCTTAGCACAAGCCAAATTGAACTTTGCAATAGCCTGTAAGTGAGCATTTACCAGAAGACTATTAGTAATGAAACGAATTGTTTCTCATAATAGAATAAACTCGTCTTATTTTTTTCCAGATTGAGTCTGTACAGTTATTACTAGCCGAGTTAGTTTCTATGGATCTCAGTGAATAAATCAGTGACTAGTAGCCTAAACCGGTTCACGTCACAGCGACACATGTCATTGACCCACTTTAGACCTAGAACTATTCTCGACCGTAATAATTCACCACATTAAGTCTTCATATAAGTTATCATGTACTTAATTATAGCTCCAGAGAGTTATAGTACTGTAACTTAATGTATATAAACCGAGCAGGTTTATTACTCATTTAGAATCATTAGGTTGCTATATGTGTTTAGTTATACTTCCAGAGAAGTTATAGCACTGTAGCCTAATGTATATAATTTGCATTTACCCTCTACTTAGGTAGATTAGGGAACATTAGTTAGGGTCAGCCGAGTGCCAGTTGAATCTGTACTCACTATAGCATACCACTGACTACATTCATAGAGACTGACTCATATACTCAGTTCTCTACTTTATCTAGAATTTAGCTAGGTTAGGAATTTAGTTATTATCATTACATAGTCTAAATTACTTTGTGCATCAAGAACTACACCTTAGGCTAAATTTAATCTTGTGTAAACACTTAGAATTTCCCATTTGATGTTGAGGTGATTTATGAGTCTGCAGTGATCAGTTACTGTCTAGTAACTCATCCAGTTACATGTCACTGCGACCCTAGACACTGATCTCACTGTAGATTCAGCGTCTCCTTGATCTCAAAGAGACATAGAATAATTAATCATTACATAGATGTACCCGTGATAACAGATCATACCTATCACACAGATCCGGGACATTCGTTATGTACATACTAACCTACTAACATACAAGAATGTAATTTCAGGGAAAGGGAATAGGTACATTAGTACTTAACATTGAACTACGACCCGTAATTTCCCGCCCCGGAATTATGTTGGAAATTTTCAACAGTTATTCTCATCCCTAATACAACAGGATGTATTTCCTGTATTAGGCTTCATACACATCTAATATTCATTTAATAATCCTTAATACAACAGGATGTATTTCCTGTATTAAGCGTAATAATTAACTAACACTACTAATACGTAGTTTAGTATTGCAGAATTTGCTGTATTAGGTTGTGGAACATCATGTAAATTCTCCTAGAATTGTGTAGTGTTGCGTCAGCCATGCAAGGAGATAAAAATGTTCACATACCAGTAGATTTAACACCAATGTAACCATTTACTTTCCTTTATTAGGAATAATAATTTAGTAATAGGTTTACTTTTAGTATGCAATAGTTTACTGGAATTTCTTTACCCAGCTTAATCGCTGTTCCTGTCGGAAAATCCGACACCATTTACTAATAACACATTCAACAGGCAGAAATATTGCTGCGTTGTATACACAAGTTAACCCATAGAAAATGTAACTTGTAGTGGAACTTTCCGTCTATAGAAAACGGGATATCATTGCCACATACTATTATAAATTCACCAGCTATTCTGCTGGGAATTATTCTTAAATACATTAGTCTTTGGACTTTTACCATCAAAAAACATCTCATTTGAATTAACTTAATTATCAGAATCAAAAAGAGTAAATGTGACCCTTCTATCAAGTTACTGATATCTCTACAAAGTGAGGGAGGCGTTAGTAAGGAGTGGTCAGCCATTATTGTTATTAAGACCACAGAGTCGTGGAGCAATTCGGCTCCTATCAATTCTCTTGGACGAAGTGTTATGGAAGATCAGAGTAGTGACCTGCCATCATCAACACGCTGTCATCAATCTCAAGGGAAGTGTTTTTCCGAAACCCGTATATCTAATCATTTTTGGCCATTAATGTCTGCAGATAGGGTGAACCGGTTAGAACACGAATGATCGACCCAAAAAAGGTAATTAAGCCTTGGTCTTTATGGTTCAATGTATAGTGTTTTCTCTGATATAGCTGTCATATATTAGGATTCTGGCTTCATAGCTAGCGCCCTTTTGACAGGTACAAGACGAGGAAGCATGCTTTGTGTATCAGTTACCAGGGTGATGGAAGCTACCTCACACGAGGAAAATTTGGTGTCTACATCCTGGTTATACCTGGTGGACTAAGGCCTGCTGTACAATAAGATAAGGAACCTCTTCAATGTTTAACAATATATGTAGTTTAATACTGTAGTTTGATTGGCTGCATATATATAAATTCAATATAACCCCCCCCCCCTAATGTGTATGGATCGATTTGTGAGATTATTGCAGAAATACAGTCCACTTAACATCATACAAATTGCTATCGAAATATATAAATTAACGTAAATATAAATTCTATATAAATTCATATAAATTAAATATAAATCTCACAGGTCGGTTCCCACATTATTTGGACCTTCAGAACTGGATTATTGGTCCTTTGAACCCACATTATTGGTCATCTTCGAGTCGAATGACAGATTATTTGGTCATCGAGTACCGGATGAACCAGTTAACTAGTGGATTCATTAAATATACTAGTGCAGTGTGATTTATACAGTGCCAGTCAAAGACTGGCGGCGTTGCCTCGAGCGAGAGAGCTCAGGAGCCCCTCAAGCCCAGTTCAGCCTCATCGGCTGTTTCATATGGTCACCCACAGATTTGGTGGCGTGTTATTCTGTGAAATGACAACGCTAATATTGAAGCCAGCCAAATTAGTGGCTGTGTCCTCACGAGATTGTTCACAGAGTTCGTGGTGTTAAATTTCTCGCGAGAGATTATCCGTGAATTTTGTGATGTTAATTTCGCGAGGTCAATAATATTTAATACTTCTTGATAATATTAGAAGTTTCATAGAGGCTATTATCAATAATTGTGTATATTATTTCTCCAAAATAGAGAATTATTTAATATATATTGCACTAGTGTTCTCAATACAATATTTACTAATTGCCAACCCACAATAGGGTAGGATATTACCATTGACTAGTTGAACTATTTATTGTTTAAGAGGTAGGATTATAGCCTAGTGAGTGCAGAATTTTACCCTAGGCTACCATTAGTACTTGTTCAGTATTATGAGCAACCCAAGTACAAGCCCCACAAGGCTTAACCAACTAGCCAATATGGATAATGTTGACAATGAGAAAACTGTCATACATCTAGTACTACAATTGCTGGACTTACCTCAACCTGATCAGACTGCTGACTCATTACAATCCTTCAGCATGGAGTTTGAGTCACTACTAAGAACATTCAGTCTTAAGGTTGATATAACTACTAGTGAATGGATGACCAAAGTAGTCCTTCAACGAAAATTGTCCAGCGATATACTAGATGAATTATACTCACATCAACATAACACCATCCTGACAGTACAGGACATCACTGAAGGTTTACATTCCATCATAAACAAACGATGAGCAAATGAGGAAGTTAAAGCCTCATGCAAGCCTTCAGAAATAGAAAATAAGAGTCAATTAAAGGGTAAACCAACTACCCCAAATAAACATCAGTCAATTACTTTAACATCAAGTTGCAGAAAATCTGACAATGCAGCAGAATCCTCCAAGCCTACTGTTACTAGTTCACCCAAACTGGTAACTTCCAATGGTCGTGGCGAGTGGTCGTGTCCGCTGCTCGCTCAGGTGGTTGTTGCCAGTTTTGGCCGTTTGTGGGCGTGTGTATCTGCTCGCCTGTGCTGACGTGGCCTTCACGATGGGGGTACCCCTCCCACCAATACTGCGGGCTCAGTCTGTGGGCTTGGAATTTTCCAGCAGGGCTGGATACCCGGAGATCGCGCGGGTTTGTGACCAGCTGAACATTCCTGTGCTGGACATTTATGGCGTCAAGCTGGTGACGGCCCGTCGTGTGATAATGAAGTTCACAGAGGAGTTGGCATACCGCGACTTTCTCCGTCGTTACGAGGGGCGGACATTACCTCTGCAGGATGGTGCGGGCACTGTTTCAATCTCTGATCGGAGTGGTGCCCTCACCTACGTCAGCGTGCATGGGGCTCCATTGGAGTTTCCGGAGGGTCTGCTCCGGCGGTACTTCGGCCGTTTTGGCGCCGTCGTTAGTGTGCGGGTGAACGTGGTATCTTCGAGCCCACTTAAGGGTGTGAGGACGAACATTCGCACCCTGGGCATGAGGCTCCGGGAGGATATTCCGTCCTCTGTGCGTCTGATGGGGTACACAGTTCGTGTGTTTTACGCCCGCCAGCCTCGGACGTGTTATCGTTGTGGCCTGTTGGGCAATCAGGCTGCTGACTGTTTTGCGCAGGCCGCTGCACCCGTGAACCTCTTCAGCGAGGAGGATTTTCCACTGCTTCCTGTGGAGGAGGTTTCTGTGGCTATGGACGACTCTCCGGCCGCGGATATGCCCCCTGTGTCGCCTGATGCGCCCCCTGTGGTGGTGGCTTCTCCGAAGGTTGTGACATCACCTGGTGATCATCCTGCTCCGCCTAGTGTCTCTGGGATTCTTCGGCCGACACTCTGCTCGAATCCCCCGTCTTCCTCTGCTGCATCTGGCCCTGTCCCTGTCCCTGCACCCTCGACGTCTGTTCCGGCTGTGCTGGGTGCTGGGGTGGTTACGGCGCTTCCCCATGTGTCTGGCCTGGTGCCCCATGTGGTTGAGGATGCTTCAGTACTGCGGCGTGCGTCGGTTCGCCCGGCTTGTATTGAGCGTGTGTCTGAGTCGACCTCCGGGTCTGAGGATGTGCGGCCCGTGCCTAAGCGTTCCCGGCGTTCGTCGTCTGCGTGGGCGGACGTTGGCAAATTCGGCGCTTGTGAGTCTGCAGGCGCCAGCGGGGTGGCTACGGCTGCAGTACGTACTACGGTGGCGGTGGAGGTGCATTTGCCAGAGGATGCCTGTGACGGTCTTTCGGCCTCCACCTCCCATCTAGTGGCTGAGGTTCCTGCTTCGGGTGCATCGCCTGCCGCGGATGGCTCCGGTTCTTCGTGGGGGTGGTACCCCCTGCTGAGGTCCGTGGTGAGCGGGGTGACCTTGTGCTGCTGTTGAAAAAAACTGCTCGCTCTGGAGATTCTGTGCCTCTTGCCTCGGTCCCCGGCTCCTCGACTGCGGTTTCGCCACCTCTTCCTTCTGCGGCCGTATCTTCAGTGTCTCCTGCGGTCTCGGTGGAGGCATTGCCTTCTTGTCGTTTGTCCCCTGCTCCTGTGCGTCCGGCAACGCGGCTGTCTCGGCAGCCCTCGTACGCTTCATCGGTGTCGTCTGCTACGTCGGAGGGCGTGGCTTGTGGTCCCCAGCCTCGTTATGCGACTGCCTTTGACCTTCGGAGGTACCTGTGTCCGCCTGAGCTGGAGATTCCAGAGTTTAGGGGTCGTCACCCCACCGAAAAGGAGTAACTGATTTGGGAGGGCTCTAACGGGATGTTTCCCTGTTAAGTATCTTTCTCCTGAGGGGTTTGGTTTTTGTTTGCCCCGTGCTTCCTTTATGTATTATAGGTTGTGGGTTATTGCCATTAGTGTGCATTGGATGGTATGTTCCTTTATTATGTTTTGTGGTTTCTTTTTGGTTTCATGATGTTGTTTGTGCGCTTGTTTATGGAGTGCTGAGTGCCCTTCAGGCTTTTGGCGTGTATGTCTTGTTGTTTTTTTATTTCCTGTCTTATAATTATTGTTATTATGTTTATGGTTCTTATTATTGTTATTATTGTTATGGTTCTTATTATTGTTTTTTGTTCGTATTGGTGCCTCTCCATGTGTGTTTACGGTGCTGGTAGCCTTGTTCTGTTTTTTACTGTTTAAGTGTCACTTCTGTGTTGTATTCCGATGTGTCTTCATTATTTGAAATTTGTTTTTGTACTATTTGTTGACATTGTTTTTTTAAATTTTGTTGTTTTGTGGTCGGCCCTTCCGGACGGCGTTTTTTTTTCTTGTGTTTATGTACTTATGTCCCTTGTGTTTATGTACTTATGTCCTTTATGTTTTTTGCACATGTATGCTTTCTTTGTTCTGTCTGTGCTTTTTGGTTGTTTTATTGTATTTATTAGCATGCTTGCATGTAAACATCAAAATAAAAATAAAAAAAAACTGGTAACTTCCAAACGTGCAGTAGGCTGGGGGACATGTATGTTCTGCAAAAAGAAACATTCAACATACGGTTGTGCTAATTATCCAACCAGAGACACTCGTATTGAGCGACTCCAGGAATTAGGGAGATGTTCAAGGTGTCTCAAGTCACACAACATAGATTATTGTGATACCCAATTCAACACCTGCAACAGGTGTAGAAGAGGTAGGCACCATGCAGCACTGTGCAAATATACGAAATTAACGTATTCAAGACCCAAGGTGGAAGATAGCATTCCCACCACAGTAAAGTACTGCAAGGTGCAACAAACGAAGAGTGTCCAATCGGCAAAGTCTAAAGGTAATACGACTTTGCCTACTGTCAAAATTACCATCCTGAATAAGAGAGCCAAGGTCCATACCCGTGGGTTGTTTGACCAAAGGTCCCAGAGAACATATGTCACTAAAAAGTTGGCAGATGAACTACAATTAAGGCCTGTAGCCCAGACGTCATTCAGCATCTCAGGGTTTATAACAGATGCAGGACCTCAAGTCTACCAGGTGGTAACACCATCAGTACGTTTAGGCAGGTACGTCTGTCAAGTACAAGCCATTGTGGTGGACAAAATACCAGTAGACCTACAAGTACAAGGTCTGAGAGCAACAGCCAGCTTCCTGAGAAATAGAGGAATAAAATTGGCAGATAATATTAAGTCTGATCACCTCGCCGACTTCGATCTCCTTGTAGGGACAGACTACTACCATCGATTCATTGGTAGCCCTACTAAATATCAGGGCATAACCATGCTAAATTCTGCAGGAGGCAAATTACTCTCAGGTCCAGTATCAAGCCTGAGGAGACCTATGCCTGCAGATAAATAACACCAATAGAAATCACAGAGTACTTTGCTTTAGGAGGTCAGACCCCACCCTGATCCGGTGCATTATACCGGTAAGAGACGGGAGACCTCTTAAAGAAAGTGCAACCTCTAGTTCAGGCTCTCCTGCACCCAGCACTGCCGGGTGGGATAATATAGGGCAGCACGATTAGAGCCTCCTGAACATGCTGTTCAGAGTGAAGGTGCGGTCCGAGGAACCGACACCACATACAGCAAGATCGAGATAATGAATCTACTATCATCAACCTCTGGGGTAGCACCATCGACGTCGTTATGGACGTGAATGGGCCCCAAATTCTTTTCAGTAGTGCAGCAGCACTAGAAA
>WNGS01057644.1:24635-40182 GCA_020271785.1 Procambarus virginalis
CTACTGTAGTATTTTTCCATTTGGGAGTGGAAGTAGCAGTTTTAGATTTTATTAGGCTGTTATAGGTACCTTGGATTGACTGTTTTATCAGTGGTTGATTTGTCAGTGTTAGGTATTATTTTCATGAGCTCCTATCGATTAACTGTTATCCTTAATCCCTCGAAAAATTTCATCTAAGGATAGGATATCTGTTCGATAATGGGAACAAGGGATGCTGAATCTCCTTAGAGAAACTTACTCTGTATTTCTAATTTCGATACCCACTCTGCTTTAGGTACATCTGCTTTGACACCCAGAGCTTTATTAGAGACTCTACCTGGAGCCTAAATTCTTGTAGAGCTTCAGGGGTGGTATCTGATGTAGGTATCGCTCTTAACTTATAATAAAGATTAGCAATAGCAATTTCTTTATTGCTGCAATTAACTTCTAGTAACTGAATAGCAGTATCGTAGTCCTCATCACTAGGGACTAGGTGTTCGGCTTCGGCTTGATGTCCAAAGGGCTTGGAAAGGATGGGGGGAGGTAGAGAGATGGGGAGATGAAATTCAGGAAGAGGATGCGGGTGTAGAGAGAGAGGAGGATTGAAAGTTCGGTGGCCTGTCCACCATGGGTTGACATATGTGTATGTGTCGTTTGTTTGTGTATGTGTTATGTTGGGTTGTCAGTACATTGGCTGGGGGGGCTAGTGTTTGTGACCTTGTTGGTGTCCTAAAGCACTAGAGCCGATGGAGTTGGCTGAGGGAGGCTAATCTTAACAACATCAGGGTAGTCACACTTCTGATATCACGACAAATGGTTTTTTGGTTTTATATTTTTTGTAGTAGTTTTATTTGTTTATATATATATTTTTTTTTCCTTTATTCTTCATTTGGTGTAGATCGGGTCCGGGATGGGCCACTCATCAGGGTCGTCTGGCAGGCCGCTTAGTATTTGAGGTCTTGGGAAGGCCTCATCGTGGATATGTCTGATCACTTTTTGTTGGAGAGTGATTTTTCTGGTTCTGTGTGGTGGTTCGCGGATCTCGTAGTCGCTGGTGGTGTTTTCTGCTACGTAGGGATCTTCGGGGTCTGGGATATACATATTCTTCATGCGGTACAGCTGTCTTCTGGCCAGGTAGCTGAGCCTGATGTTCATTGGCTTCATGTTGAGCGTTTCATGGATTTGGTCAGTTCTTACCCTATCCATCAGTGTCAGGCCCTCCGCAAAGCAGAGTGCTTTGTTTTGTACCCGTTGGATCTTCAGCATGTTGGATTTGTTGGTGAGGTTCAGGGGGACGTAAGGGTATTCAAGGCTAGGCCTTATAATCATTCTGTACAGGTGGAGCTTGATGTGGGATGGGGCTTGTTTGAAGCGGAAGAGCCTCGCCAGCGAACCTCGAGCCATTGCTGTCTTCTGGGATACAAACTGGGAGGAGTTGAGTAGTCTGTTGAAGTTGTATCCGAGCACTGTGTTGGAGTTTGAGATGGCTATGGGTTCGCCCCGGATTCTTATCCCTCCCTCATTTTCGATTGAGAAGGCCATACATCCGACAGTGCTTAATTGGATCTTTTCTGGGTTAGTGGTCATCCTCCATTTCCTTTCCCAGTTAGCAGTCCTGGCTAGTTCTACGTTTGCCTTGCGGGTTACAGTTGCATGCATGGCCGCTTGGCGGCTAGGGTTGGATGTTATTACATGTGTTACGTCGTCCGCAAATTGCACGATGATGGTGTCCCTATACTCTGGCTGGGGCAGGTCGTTCACAAAGATGTTGAAGAGAACGGGGCTCAAGCATGACCCTTGGGGGACTCCAGCTGTTGGGGTGAAGGCTGCGGCCTCTTTCGCCTTGAAGTTGGGGGTAACTTGCCTATTCTTTAGAAAATTTCTGACCAGCCTGAGGAGGGTCCAGTTTTGCGCTGGTAAATCTGCTAATTTGTACACAAGACCATCATGCCAAAGGCTGTCGAAGGCCTTGTGTACGTCCCTCGTCGCAATCAAAGCTACTTGTTTTTGCTTGCGAATTGAGCTTACTGCGTCGTAGATGATGTTTATTGCATGTTGGGTTGATCTGTGTGCTCGAAAGCCAAATTGTTTTTCAGTGAAGAGGTTGTTATACTCCATATAGTAGTTAAGACGGTTTGACACGATTTTTTCAAAGCACTTGCCTATTGTGTCTAAGAGGGAGATTGGACGGTAGTTGCCAGGTTGGTGGGGGTCTTTCTTGGGTTTGGGAATGAATATCATCTTGGCTGACTTGAATGCAACCGGAATGTGACCCGACGCCAGCATAGCGTTGAATAGGTTGAGAATGGATTGTAGAAGGTTGCCTGGTAGAAGTTTGATCTGCAACGCTTTGATCCCCGATGGTCCTGGGTGTGAGATTTTTCTCTACGCCTACCTCCCTAAGGAGGTGGACTACAAGTTTAAAGGCTGCTCTTGGCAGTTAAGCATGAGTCCAGTAGAAAAAGGAGAAGCGGGAGCAAACCGCCAGGCTTCCACCAGCAGGGGTGAAAACCTGTCCACAATAGGCCGCTGGTTCCTCCTAGTTAAACATGACGTTAAAACCAATAAAGGGTAACCGACGGGTTCTCACAATCAAATTTTATATTTGTTGTGGCGCTATGAATTGGAATTCGAATTCCCAAGAGCACAGCCGTCATATCAAAGATCAAAACAACAATATTATTATATCAGATCATGGGTGTGGCACAGGATAGTTGAAGGTTGACATCAAAGACCGTTTTCTGTACAATAAACAATTTATTAATAACAAGAGACTAGACTACTACATTAAAACAAAAGAATGTCAATGACGTTACTCGAAGTCCTTCCTGTGACACTATCAATGACAGCTAGACACCAGCCCCTCGGACTGCAAAATGAACTAACTCGAACATAAGCGTGCCCACAGAGGAATCAACAAGCAAGCAAGACTAACAGATCTATAATCACAATTACAACAAATGACACAGTGAGTTCTGAAACACGTCTCCAGTAACCTCCTAACTGTTCTACGCCTCAGTGCAGTCTACACCTGCAATAGCGGTTGCAATGCAATCAAATCAGTAGCCTTTCAATGACATCAATAACTAATGGGTTCACTGGCAACTCCAGCACCCTTCCTCAAATTAATCTTTACGTTAATGTCCATCCAGTGGCACCATAACCAACAGCTAAATAGCAACCCTTGCTGTGTGGCTGCATACTGAACTAACCTGAACACAGGTGTGCCCACTGATGACGCAATATTGCAAATCAAAGAAAATTATCACAGACTAAGTTACACCACAGCGAGTGATTTAATTACGTTAATGTCAATCCAGTGGCATTTGCAATACAGCTATTCAACAGCCCCTCGAGAAATGACAGCAGGCTCCATCCTGCTGACACTTCGGGCTGACAACATGAACTACTGACCAAAGTTGTCCACTGATGACACAAGCAAGCAATCAATAGTGACACGACTTCCTAGTGGCAGCTACTCTAATCACAAGCTTAAGGTCCTCCCGCCCAACAGGAGCGACCCCCGTAATCAGGTGGGTAGTCTAACAGTGACTCCCCCTATCACAACTAAAGTGAACAAAGTCAGGCAAGGTGGGATTCTGGGACACAGCTCCACTCATCCCTAAGTTACTTTACCCTCGTCACTAGACGATAACCAAAAGAAATTGCCTTAATCAATTACAACATTGATTATGTGAATAATGATGGAAATTGACTGATCACAGCAGTCAGCAACAAGTACTACTTTAATCACAACAAGTGTCTCACGCTAGACACAACATGATAGTACTCTACGTTAACACAAGTCCTCTTGTCACAATAACTCAAACTCTTAAATTACATCACACTTGACTCCTTGCAAGTATTCAGTGAGTAATTCTTAATTAAGGTCAAACGGACCACTAATTACATCCCAATTGAGTTACGTTAACTAAGCCTACCCCAAGTGGGTGGCTTCTCAACAGTCTGTGTATCATTAATTACTTTTACTTACTAATGAGTGCTAATTACCCTAATTAACCTCGAGCAATTAATTAACTGTCACCAGGACCGATAATTAATCATACATAAATACGTCTCACTCCGCACTGCCTAAGCAGGTCTCATCAAACACTGTGAATTCACGGAAGAGGAGTTAATTACTAATTAACAATGAGTGCAACTTAATCCACTGTCACCAGACAGAATATGATTAATATAACGTATTATGCTAACCCCATGACCTCGCTTTACCGAGTCATCTGAGTCCTCAAGACTCCAGACGTTAATTACTCCACTAATTATCATGAGCCACTAATTGCCCTAACCCCGAAAGGCAGTTAGTCTCGAGCAACTGACGTTAACACTATCACTGACAGACTCTGACAGATCCTCTCCCACTACGTGAATTCATGATGAGAATGCTAATTACATAATTAGCTAGAGTGGTCAATTAATTGTCACCCGGACAATTAATTGCACCGGAAACGTATTCCCACAAGCTCAAGTTCAACACTGTTCTCCCATAACAGCCCTCACTCATTCAACAACTTCAAGTGTGCACCCCCCCTTATCAAGTTAATTACCCCTAATTAACTCACTGAATCCTCAAGTTCTCAACACAACTTAAAGAAACAAAGTAACCCTAAGGTTACATAGGTCACACATATAATGGCATGCAACATTAACATAAAATAGCACTGCCCACATACGGTTGCGACTTCTGCAACTCGTTAATTACTATGCCCACACAGTGATAACACAGGGTTTTGCAACACTCAAGGTATACCAATCTTACTGTCCCTCTAATCTTGCAAACGTTGCAAAAGATCGCCCGATCCCGGTTGCTTCAGCAAGACAATTTACGTTAATATAAGACACCGTCGCTCTACGCGGACAGCTGGCACTAATTCTCCCATAATTAGGCAAATTAACTAATTGCTCGCTCTCATTAAGTGACTGAGAATTTCCCTGAATACTCAAAGGGTCCCCTTAAATCCTCAACACAATTCCTAGGACAGTAATAACGTATACCTGATACACTGCACAAACCTGCACATAATGATACCGTCAGCATGCCCCCCATGCTAATGACATCATTAGGCAATCAGTCAGCGATCACATCTACTGACTCACCACACAACATCATACATGCAACATGCAAATGAAACATATGGAAATGGCCTCCATAAACAATGCACTAATTTTAATCACCAGGAAAATATACAGACCACAGGATATCCACTAATAACCCTGCCCCACGGGCCTGCTTAATTAACTCTAACCTGGTCTAATTACATAATGAGGTACCATGGCACTAACCAAGGCTGGACGATTATACAGAATCGCCAGACTGGATCATTTATATGATGATTTTTCTACACTGACTGGTCCCAAACTCTAGTCAGTCTACACACAACAATATATCTACAGATATATATATTTTATATCACTACATGATTTACTGTGACAATTTCCCTCTCCAGGTACTGCCCCACAGTCACCTGGGCATGCCACTGACCGGTGTCTCAGCTGCCTCCCTAGCCTGGCCGGGCTAGGGGCCCACACAACTTTTCTCTTATTCTCTTATAACCGAGACCCTGTTATACACTGTTAAAGTACTCACGTTTCCGTCCACACATTTCCTCATTTCCCAGGTCCTTACCACCTGGCTGTCAACACTTAGCTTGCTCCTCGTGCGTCGACAAGATGTGGCCTTAGGCTGTCCTGGGAATGTGGCCAAGGGGGTGGCCAAAGGTGGTGGCCAACATGTGGCCACTGCGTGGCCTTCAGGAGGGTGGCCACGGGTGGCGCGTGACGTCACAGCACCCCACCCCACCCGGGTTACCTCGCGCGCGGGGTAAGGTGGGTGGGTGGCCTGGGCCGGGCCGCACCGGGCCGCACGGGTGGCCAGGGGTGGCCACGTGGCGCCTGGGGGTATACACACATGTGGATGGGGAATCACCACTACCCCCCAACACACTAGAGCATGACTCGCTCTTACACTGGGGTGACAGGGGTGACACTGGCCGGCGTCACCTCCCCATGGACGACGTCGGGCGGAATTCAAAGTCCAAGTCCCAGTTTCTCGCAAATTTGGGCTTCGACACACCCAGGGTGGCTGGAGTGCCATGCAACATGAGTAAACTGAACGACAGGAGCGATAACGGTGGTGGGGGTGGCAGGCCCGCCACCCCCACCTGGACACTCTTCACACCCTGGCTGCCCAATTCAAACTGCCTCTGGCGGGCTAGAGAGACTCACATCCCCATATTTCTCCCCCTACCTTGTCTTGACCAATCAGCAGGAAGCCGGCACTGTTCCTCATGCCGCTTCCAATAATAGCTCTTCGCGCCAAAACTCGGCATAGGAGCAGGGGTGCCTAGACCAATCACCAGTGCCCCTCGCCTGTGGCGTGGCGTGACGTCACAAGGAGGGTGAGGCCTAACACAACGTCTCAACGTCTCCCTTGGTGGGGGGGGGGAGGCAACGTTCCCCCACTGTTCCCCCCCACCCGTAACGGTTTTGTGTTATACTACCTCTCAAATCTCTCTGTTTTACAGAACAGGAAAATTTTGCTGTAATTCTCTCTACAGAGCAATCACAGACCTCTAATTAGTTTTAACTGACAGCATTTAACATAAGCTTTCATATGACACCCAACAAGTATATGTAAATTTGAAAGCTTCAGTTTCTAGAGTCCCTAGAGCGACTAGCCTATTCTAGAAACTAGGAAAACTAGCTGAGGAGATTCTACATCTCCTCACACTGGGGCCTTATCTCGAATACTTTTGATGACTCCTCTCATCTCTAACATAGTTATGGGTCTTGTTAGAGGGTGGTCGTCTTCTAGGGTTGTCAGGTCTATCAGAGGGGTGCTGTGGAGGGAGGCGGCGTTTTCTGTTGTCCATTGGTTGACACGTTCAAAATGGGTGTTGTTGAAGGCTCTGCTGTTAGAAGCCGTGAGTGTCTTCTTCCATACTGCGCCCATGAGGTCCGCCTGGTCTTGTGGGTCTTCTATTTTTTCTTGTTGCTCCTCGTCATCTTCGTCTAGGAACGTGTGTTCGAGGTGGGTGAGGCTGGGGTTGACCGATCCCAAGAGCTGTCTGATCTTACGCCAGAAAGCTCCCGGCTCCCTTTTGTACTGGTTGGCCTGCCTCACAAGGGTTCCCCATATGTGGCTCTTGTGAGCCCCCGTAAGGTCTATGGTTTCCCTTCTGAGTGTTTGAAGGGTCAACGCTGGTGGCTGGCCAGTTTGGTAGTGGCTTTGGCAGGCTCGCTGGTACTCATTCATTTTGCCTCTGATTTCTCGGGTCGGTTTATATTGGTGGTAGATCCTTGTGGTGGATATTTCGCAAGTGGCCTCAGTTGCAAGCTGGATGCGGTTGTGGATGGTGTTTACCGCTTGGTCGATTGTTTGGGTTGGGAGGTTTCCGAACTCAATGGTGGGGTCTTCCGCAAGGAAGGCGTCATAGTCCCTGGCACGTATTGTTTCCAGTCTGGGCCTGAGGGGCGCCACATATCTGAAGGGGGAACTGCTTTTGCTTCACCTTCTAGGGTACTTTGCAAATAAAGGAATTTATTAGGTTTGCTAATAGATTTCTTGGAGTTTACTAAGAAGTCGAATGTTTTCCAATAGCATTCAAAATTCTCATCATTTCTCATATGGAAGTGAAGGAGATCAATTGTAGGAAGACGAATTTCCTGGAGTGTTTCACTTGTGGTTAGAGTATTTTGAGAAACTGAGTCGCTCTGCAATTTTTCTAGAGATTGTGTTAATTTAGTTAGATGATCTTGGGTACGCTCCTTAAACTTCTCCATCTCGGCATGGAAGGTATCTAGTTGATCTGGCTCAGCATTCTGTTGCATGAGGACTCTGAGATAGTCATCTGCAGCCTCATTTGTTCTTTGCAACTTTTGCTTGGCCGTCTCTATGAGATTTTCTAATACTTTGGCTGTGGCACCTGATTGTACCAGCTGATCACATTTATTCAACTGTCTAGTCACATGGCCTTTGTGACTCGTGTATGATCTAAAATATAATAAGCAGTTGCTGGACATTTCTTCTGGTGCACTGCCTGTGGACTTTGGCTTAGTTGATGCCATGATTTGGTAATGAAAATAACTGGGGTACTGATTCATATATACGTAGAACCAGTACGATTATTAATAGCCTAATATCTGATTCTTTAGTTAGGCTACGTGAATCCTACCTCACGTAGAGGTTAGCTTACCTACCTAATAGTAAACAGCTAATATTTGAGTGGTATTTCAGTGTTTCTACAGGAATTCCTCTGCTTAGCTCCTCATAATCGGCTTTGGATGGGTAGTGACACTTCAATAAAACTCAAAATGTACACAGTAAATATATATAATAAGATATAGAAAACACAATTTGTGTAAAATAATGATAAGTCCTACCCTGACTTGGGTTTGCACAATAATAAATGTTGACTAGGTTGTACTGTCTTGTACAATGCTAGTCTACTAATAATCCTACCTATGAAGGTTGGCTAGTAATAATGAGTTAGGCTAAAGTTGTACACTAATAAGTACAATTCCAGTCTAAGCATTCTATTCTACATGGATTGGCATAAAATGCTATAATACTACTGATGTGCAGATTCAGGATAGTGCTATGTTTTTGGCTTTTTATAATTTTTGAGTTATATAGAGTATATACAAGTGATTATATATGTCACAATTATTCTACTACTATAAATGATTATATATGTGGCAGATGTTTTACTGCCGTAATTCTATATGTGTGGCAGGTATGCTGCCATGGATTCTATGAGTGGCAGATATGCTGCCATAAATTTTATGAGTGGCAGATATGCTGCCCTAAATTCAATGAGAGTGGTAGATATGCTGCCCTAGGGCCAGATTCACGAAAGCACTTACGAACGTGTACATCTTTCCCCAATCTTTGACGGCTTTGGTGACATTTCTTAAACAGTTTACAAACATGAAAACTTCCCAATTAACTGTTGTTATTGGTATAAACATTCTCCTGGTGCTTCAGAGCTCATTAACTGTTTAATAATTGGAAACAAAGCCGCCAAAGATTAAGAAAAGATGGACAGGTTCGTAAGTGCTTTCGTGAATCTGGCCCCAAAATTCTATCCTAGCACCTGATAATACTCCCTAATTAAAGAGTATAATGTTATCAGGGATGAAAATTGGTTAATGAATTGTAGATAGCCTAACTTCTGGCTATATTCTACTAATTCTACTTATGCTGTAATGCTGGTTCGTGATTGATCACAAGGATCTTGGTTCGAAGGACCATAAAATATGTGGGGAAATCTGGCTCCAGTATAATACTAAGAAAATGTATAATTATGTGAATGTAAAATAATGATAAATTCTAAGATAGCTCGAAGGACCAGAATGAGTAATTAAATGAGAAATCAGTGGCTTATAGATCTATGATTATATGAATAAATTCTATTAATTAACCAATGACTGTAAATTATATAATTCTAGAGCCAGCCTCCCATGACACATTTTGTGGGGCTATTCTATAAGATTAATCTATGTGGAACATATATTATGCAATAATAATAATTATAATATGCATACACATAGATAATGAGTAAAATATGTAATGCAAAATACTACTGCAATATGAAGATTAATAATGCATAACTGGCAGTATCAGATATATAGATATGTATATGGACTCTGAATAATAAGACACTATCTACAATGAAAACTGATTATGTCTCAGCTGTGACAGGGGACGTAGATGCAGTCCACTGTACGCCAGGCTGGAAACATTTTGAGATAGTGTTACTTGGCGCACGTGAGGGTATGGCGCTCACACGCTTCCTCAGGGATGTTGCACCATGCTGCAATAATGATAATTCCGTAATTTCCACCTCCAAACAAGTATTCACACATATATACGGTAATATCTAAATATTTGGAGGTGAAAGAGCTACACTTGCATGAGATTATTTTTACGCCCGCATCATAACGACATGGCACCTACATAATCATATTTAAGAGCTCATTAAATAGAACAAATGAGGTAAAAATGCCTGCCGAACTGGTGTCCGTGATTCTGGTAAGCAGCGTCCTCAATCTAACTCCTATGGATGTAAAGATGTCTTCAGGATGGTAAGATTTGTCGGACTGCTTCGGAGCACCACTTGTTGGTCGCAAATATGACGAGAGTCCTCTCTCCTCCCTCCCCAAAGTCGCGCATGCGCAATAGCTCACCGTGAGGATTCGAGCATAAATTGTATTTATTTATTAACGCTAAATAGGGAAGGGGGCGTTTATGAACACTCTTGATGATTTAGATAAATACTTTATGTGGTGATGTTTAATTCTCACAGTGCACGTCAGTTAATGTAGACGGCACAAATAAAACAATACTTGCTTGGTGGTGGAAATGATGTTAGATTATGATATGATTTACTGGAACAGCGATTAAGCTGGGTAAAGAAGTTCCAGTAAACTATTGCATACTAAAAGTAAACCTATTACTAAATTATTATTCCTAATAAAGAGAAGCAAATGTTTACATTGGTGTTAAATCTACTGGTATGTGGAAATGTTTATCTCCTTGCGTGGCTGACGCAACACTACACAATTCTAGGAGAATTTACATGATGTTCTACAACCTAATACAGTAAATTCTACAATACTAAACTACGTATTAGTAGTGTTAGTTAATTATTACGCTTAATACAGGAAATACATCCTGTTGGATTAAGGATTATTAAATGAATATTAGATGTGTATGAAGGCTAATACACGAAATACATCCTGTTGTATTAGGGATGAGAATAACTGTTGGAAATTTCCAACACACAGATGTCAGCGATGAAAGCTGATGAACGCTTGGCAGTATTTTGCATCTGTGTGTTGAACTCGCGTGGCGGTACAGACTTTCTCTTAATTAAGTCTTATCACTCGAATATTGTTAATTTAAATCTTCACGAGACCGGATTCTGTAGGCAGGCAAATCTTGCTCGCTTACAAAATAGTACAAATATTTTACGTCCTACACGGACGAGCGACAACTTCAGAATGCCGGGCAGGGCGTCGGGCGGTCTAGAGCTGGTTGGGCCACACATTGCCTTCGTTGTTCTTTTGAAGGTTATCTTGAGATGATTTCGGGTCTTTATTGTCCCTGCGGCCCGGTCCTCGACCAGGCCTCCATCCCCAGGAAGCAGCCCATGACAGCTGACTAACACCCAGGTACCTATTTTACTGCTAGGTAACAGAGGCATAGGGTGAAAGAAACTCTGCCCATTGTTTCTATCCGGCGCCCGGGATCGAACCCGGGAGCACAGAATCACAAGTCCAGCGTGCTGTCCTCTCGGCCGACCGGCTCCCTCTTTCCCTCTCTGAAGGAACCAATCAGAGGCCAGGCACCAAGTGCCTAACCCAGTCAAGGCGTACCTTTGGGTAGTGTGATGCTCGTGACATCACTGGTGGAGGGACGCTTGTGTTTATACTGGTGGTGAGTGGAGGTTGGCCCTCTTCAACCGCACCTCTCTCCACTACCACACCACTTTAATTCTGGATTTTCAATCCCATAGAGTTACTGTTAACTCCACATTACTCCTTACTGTAATTGCTGAATGAAAGTTTTTACGGCAGCCACCTTTGTATCATCGGGCAGCTGATGACATTAGCTGTCGCTAAACACCCAATAAGGCAAAGTCAAGATTAGAAATAAAGAAACTAGACTCAGTGCGCACACTGTGCACTAGTGAGGCTTTCAAGATGGCAGTGTGCACTCGCCACCACACATTTAAGATAGGTGGTAGCCCATTCCCTCACAGCCACCTTCATGTGATGGTTGGATTCTGCGCTTCCTTTATAAAGAACAAGCTATGTAGCAAAAACCAGTGTATAGTGCTGTGGAAGGGTATGTCGAGGGGTCCACAACAGGGTGTCGTTGCTCCTCTCTGACCACAAAATCCCAATTACCTATTTCAAGTACTGTAGGCGACAGACCAAGTGGAGACCTCTGGTGAGATTCAGGCACACAAAGGTCTTGGTGAGAAGGGGAATATATGCCTTAACCAGTGAAAACCAGCATGAGTAGACCTATTATGTTCTGATTGGTTAACAGGCCTAGAGTTGAATAGTGCCAATAACACCTGCGTGGACACCATGGAAGATCATTAAGGGCTGTGACTAGGATGGGGGTATGAACATGGCCTTCGTAAGTAGCTTCACAAGCCACCCCGTTTCCCCTTAAGGCAGACAAGGCACATATTGCAGCATGTACTCCTGCTAGCTCCAGAGCTGAATCACTGGCTGCTTGTAGGTGTATAAAAGGTGATTATATTAAGACATCATCTGATGAACCAGAGGAGACTCGCCCCACTGTACTTGTGTTTGATGAGAGATATTGTTTAGTGGCACTACACACTATATACTGAAGGAGTCAAGTATTGAGTGAAGAAGAGCTTATTCCATAACTGTGATTTTATTTTTAATTTAAAATTTAGATTTTAAGTGCAGGGTAATTTATGGGAAATTTTACTAGAGTCATCCTTACCTTGCGATTATTTCTCGGCTCAAAGTCTCTACGACCCGGTCTTCGACAAGGGCTCCTCTGAGCATTGTATCTTGTATGATTCTGGCCGAAATCACCACAACGAATCCATGTCCACAAAGGGATGACTCCGGGAACAGATGAGACGACCAGACATAAGCAAAGCTTGGCTGCCTTCAATATTTTGTCCAAACTGACTACTGATGCCAGATCCAATCAGACTTCAGTTAACAAAACGGACCAATCACAGTCTAGCTGTCATGGCATCAGGGAAGAGTGGAAATTAATGCATGACCCCTCTAGCATTCCAAGCCCCCTCATCCCAGCGATAATTGTTTGGGTAAGACGATGATCCCTAATGCAAGGTTACAGTATGACAATGGAAGAGATCATTACTTTGTGTCATTATCTAAGCCACTGGTGTGCCAGCATATTGCTGTTGGCTCTTTGGGTAACTCAATGTGGGCTATTGCAGGTCTTCTGTGAGAACCCAGTCATTACACACAATAATTTATTCTTAGAGCTGGGTGGTATTTGCACACAATTCTATACTTTGCTCAGTTATCTTCACATACTTTTATATTTGAAATTCATATTCAATATTTTGCTTGAACTGAAATTCTCAACCCATCCTCATACATACGCTATTGGACAAAAAGCATACAAATGATATAGCTTTAGTAGAAATAAGAGAGACACAATGATAGGTTAAGTGAGTAAGTGTAAATTTCCATGAATATCCCTGCATATATATTGTCACAGTAAAATCTCTAGGAAGAGATTCGGCTTGCTCCATCATCACCTATTCTATCATACCACATATATATATTCAAGCACTGCAGCCACAAGAGCAACAACAACTACTTTCCAGACGTCTAGACAGTACCACCAGTCTCCCCCCTACACCACGGCCCGTCATTCAACCTCACCTGGTTGCTGGGAGCTCATGCCATCGGCCGAAACAAGCAGTTAATGTGAGGCGGTTCCTTGTTATCCTTGACTACCAGCGCCACCTGGACTGCCAATGTTCCATATAAATAGGGCTACCTAGCCCACCACGATTCAGATTACTCCTGAGTGCTCTACTGAGTAGACCTGTTGACATACTCCTGTGTGGTAACAGAGTTATTCAGTCTGGTTCACAGTATTCCCGCACCATATTTTATTTGCACATTAACATAACATAAATTTTATTGTTCATCTTGTTTGTTTTGCACAATTTGTATTAGAGCCAAGCCTGGATATTATTTTATGTTTTGTAATTTGTTTAACGTCAGTTTTCTATCAAAGTAAAGTATTTTTAAATGTTTTCCCCTCTGTCCCGCACACACACACACAGACATAGAGGCAGAAAGAGACAGAGAGGCAGAGAGAGAGAGAGAGAGAGAGAGAGAGAGAGACAGAGAGACAGAGAGACATAGAGAGACAGACAGACAGACAGACAGACAGACAGACAGACAGACAGACAGACAGACAGACAGAGGCAGTGGCAATGGCAGACAGAGACAGACTGTGATATGTGACAATCAGAATATGAGACTGAATATATGTGAAATCAAAATATATGTGGCACCTGTGTCACATATCACAGTGTAGCACCTTCCTCCCCCTCCTTCCCAACATTTGGGCTGGATGGTAGAACGACGGTCTCGCTTCATGCAGGTCGGCGTTCAATCCCCGACTGTCCAAGTGGTTGGGCACCCCATTCCATCCCCCCGTCCCATCCCAAGTACTTATCCGAATCCCTTCCCAGTGCTATATAGGCTTGGCGCTTTTTTCCTGATACACGGGAGACATCTCCTGTCCACGAAGCTAACCATAGCCCGTGCTTCTTGCCCAGCTCCTGTGCCAGGTAAGTTACGGGCTCACCATAGCCCGTGCTACTTGGAACTTGTTCCGAGTAGCTGAATCTATAACAACAACAAATTTCCTGATACTTCCGCTTCCTTCCCCTTTGGGGGACATAATGTTTTGTATATTTTATTTAGCGATTCGGTGTTTCTAACAGTTAAATCAATCAGAACATTTTAATTGCACCACATATTTATCGCGTTCTTATGAACACATTAGTCAGGAAAACAACAGGAAATTAGTCAGCAAAATTAGTATTTATTATACAGCATACAGAAGAATTCACGGAAGTGAAACCACGTATAGTTTACTCTCACACACACGCAAACCTCGTATAGTTTACTCTCACACACATGCAAACCTTGCATAGTTAACTCACCTACAAACCTTGTATAGTTTACTTTTACACACTTACAAACCTTGTATAGTTTACTCTTACACACCAACAAACCTTGTATAATTTACTCTCACACATACACCTACAAACCTTGTATAGTTTACTCTCACACACACATACATGCAAACCTTGTATAGTTTACTGTCTCACACACACACCTACACACATTGTATAGTTTACTCTCACACACACGCATGCAAACCTTGTATAGTTTACTCTCTCACACGCATTTAATCATTGTATAGTTTACTCTCACACACACGCATTCAATCATTGTATAGTTTACTCTCTCACACACACACACACACACACACACACACACACACACACACACACACACACACACACACACACACACACACACACACACACACACACACATACACACACACACACACATTTAAATACATGGATGGCGATATACTAAAGAAATTGTTCACGACTTTTGTTAGGCCAAAGCTAGAATATGCAGCGGTTGTGTGGTGTCCATATCTTAAGAAGCACATCAACAAACTGGAAAAGGTGCAAAGACATGCTACTAAGTGGCTCCCAGAACTGAAGGGCAAGAGCTACGAGGAGAGGTTAGAGGCATTAAATATGCCAAAACTAGAAGACAGAAGAAAAAGAGATGATATGATCACTACATACAAAATAGGAACAGGAATTGATAAAATCGATAGGGAAGATTTCCTGAGACCTGAACTTTAAGAACAAGAGGTCTAAATGATCTACCAGTTGGTTACAGAATTATATGAACATTTTGTTGATGATGCTAAGATAATAGGAAGGATAAGACACTTAGATGAATGTCATGC